>SDVV010002184.1:1020-23590 GCA_016164225.1 Gammarus roeselii | reverse complement strand
AACTCCACCGCAGTGCCATAGCAAGCCTTAAAGCTTAGCCAAAGCCTCACTACTGGGTGGGTCGGATACCCTTCACCATGCTCAAACCGACCTCTGGCCGCAGTTCAGCCGAAGGAGTTTACGGCACCAACTTGCGCCTGCCCCAGGTCCTCACCGTCACGAACACACTGACGGACCAGGTCCTCACCGTCACGAACACACTGACGGACCAGGTCCTCACCGTCACGAACACACTGACGGATCAGGTCCTCACCGTCACGAACACACTGACGGACCAGGTCCTCACCGTCACGAACACACAGACGGACCAGATCCTCACCGTCACGAACACACTGACGGACCAGGTCCTCACCGTCAAGAACACACAGACGGACTAACTTGATGCCACGCACGCAATACAACGACTACCTCAAGTCATAGCTTTTTATTCACGTTGCACAGTCATCTTTTTTCATTCCTTTATCTTTAGAGGAACTATTTCGCTTTGTATTCAGTTAAGAATGACGTAGATTGAGGAAATAACACTCAACTCCGTGTAAAGTGTCAACAGCAGCCTAGGTGCTGCTGCTCTAGCTTTTCTATTGATCCTTCAACGAAACGACCAAGGGTGCAATGGCCAGTAATAGATACAGACACCATGATGAATTACTCAGGAAGGGGGCTTGCCGGCGGCAAGGAGCACCTCACACTCCTCTAAAACAGTCACACTCACACAACTTAGCCCTTTTAGACGAAAGGGTCCGGCCGGAAGACCTCGTAACTCACCATCTGGGTCATGAATGCGTTCCGAGGTCAGTGTCAGCAGCAGAGCCCGACAGTGTGACTGGTATTCCCTTGCTGCGGCATGATGCCTTGCTCTCCCACATACGACGAGATGCCAAGAGTGGGAATGCACATCAGGGCAGCATCAAAATCACCGATTCACAATCATTCTTCACTCACGCATATTCATTGCACGCCCTCTCGCTACCTTCACACTCAAGTCTCTTTTTTCTAACGCCTGCTTCACACTATCCATCCACCCAAACTACGGTCTACCTCTAGGCCTCCGTCCGCTTACTCCGCTTTCATCACCCTTTTTACCAATCTCCCCTCATCCATCCTTCTCTTCCGCTCGAACCATTCTTAGAACACGCGAATCAACTCTGTCCTCTAACTTCTTGACCATCCCCGTTTGAATTCGAACCCAGTCGTTATTGATCCTGTCTCTCAGCGGCATTCCAGCCATGTTCCTCAAACATTTCCTCCCGAAAACATTCAACCTTCTTCCCTCTTCTGCTCTCACCCCCCAAGTCACAGCTCCGTAGAGCACAGTTGGCACAATTACACCCTCCTGCAACCCTCTCTTTGCATCCATCCCCAACGTCTTACAGCAAATTTCACTCTTCAGTGAACCCAACGCTTTACACTCGTCCTTCGCTCACGACTTCACCTCAGTTACCCCTAGTTCAGTCTTCTCCACATGGGAGGCTAGATAATTGAAACACTGAACTTCCTCCAATAACTTTCCATTTAGGAGAACACTAATTCTGCCGCATCGACATTCCTCGAACATCTCGTTTCTTTACTTTAACCTACGTTCACCTCCTCTCACACACTCTACCAAACTCCGATACTAGCCTTCACAGCATCTTCTATCAACCCGCCACCAGAGCCGTATTATCCGCAAACAGTATCTGGCTCAACTGCCCACTCCGTCCATTCGCTTCCAGCAGCTCCAAGCCACGACCTAATACACCTGCGTTCACCTACCTGACCATTCCATCCATGTAGAAACTGAATAGCCAGGGAGACATAACGCAGCCTTGTCAAAGACCCACTTTCACTGCAAAATAATTACTCACCTCGCTCCCCACTCTGACACATGCTCTGGGTCCAGCCATCGCACCCAGCAGGCTCCACCATAACATCACGTCAATGCATGATCTATGGGAGCGCCCGCGAGACAGCATCAGCTACTTCAGGGGTGCAGGGCTAATATAGGGCCTCTCACCTACTGTAACACTACTAACACGCACACGTCGGTGGGTTCCCGGGTCTCGGGCCGTGCGCCAGGAAGACATAACGCAGAGTTGTCTCAGACACACTTCCACTGTGACTATATCACTTACCTCCCTCCCTACTGTGACACATGCTCTTCTGCCAACATAGAACTCTGAACCGCATTCAACAGATTTCCGCCCCACTACATTCAAACTCAATACCCTCTACAGTGCTTCCCTGTCAACCATGTTGTAGGCTTTTTCCAAATCCATGAAGGCCCAGAACACATTCTTTTCTTCTGCAATGTACTTCTCATAGACTTATCTTACTGCAAAAATCTGATCGGCACACCCTCCACCACTCCTACAGTCACAGTGTGACTTAATGAGTCGTAGAGTCTCTAATCCTGTTCATTAGCACTCGCCCGTACATTTTCCGACCAGACACAATAAACTGGTACCACTTGCGTTGCGGCAATCATTTTCATCTCCGTTACCTTTTCCTTCGTCAACGCTTGTTGGAACTCCTCAGATCTGCTTTCTACAATCAGTTCACTCACCTTCACTACCTCTCTTCCTCCTCCCACTCTTTTATTCCCCTTCCACCTCGGCTCCACACTTAATCTCCCTTCCATCAGTAGATGGTTAGACCCTCCTCTACCGTTCCTTCTCAACATTCTCACATCCACCAGCCTCCCCTCCACTCTCCTCGAAATCAGCAAAAAATCCATCAGCGCTCTCTCCGCCACTGCACCACGGGCCGTCCTTACTCGCGTGTACTTGTGGATATCTCGCTTCTTGGACAAGCTGTTTCCGACCACCAGCTCCTGCTCCATGCACAGACCAGGAACACCATACCTCCCTATCACATCCTCCAATACTACATCTCCAATTTTCGCATTAAGGTTGATCAGTACAACCATATTGAGATTGCCTCCAAAACTCTCAGTTCAGTCCAAAATTGCTCTCTCTTCTCCTCACTCCTCTTGCTACCAAGTCCGTACGCATTCACAAAAGCCCATTCTTCTAACACTAACATAACTTTCACCAAATCAATCTTGAGGACACCTCCTTCCACGCAGTAAGGCTGCTAGCCCATCGATCATTTATTATCAACACCGCACCCTCTCGCGCCCAACCTTCCTACACGGCCGACTTTCATCCAGTAGATTTATAGAATATATTTCCATGAATTAATCTGTCAGAAAAAAAGTGGTCAAAGAGGACCATATGAAAATGTGTTCACAAGAAAAGCCCAATCTTTCGGCATGAGAAAGGACCATGAAAGGATCAGTATAGATCTATTTTTTTCTAATGAATTCTAACGGGGGTACGGCGAAAGTTCTAATGGTACGGCGAAAATTATCGTGATCCATTAGAAATAAAGTATACACAGACATGAAATCCTTTATGTCCGGTTTCTGGTGGGCTGCTTGTTAGCTTGCACTCGATTTTTGAGCTGGCAAATCTGCAGCCGGGTTGTGGTAGTTCTAGCCTCTTATCAAAAATGAGACGTGTTAACATCGAGACTTTCTAACAGTTTGCTGAAACACAATATTTTTCAGACAATCACTAACCATATGCTGCACAAGTAATAGCAGAGGCGCGGAACTCTTCCTCACACACACCTTCTGCGTTGTTGTTCATCGAGAGAGTGGTTGGTGGACCTGGGAGCATGCCTCTCTGGACTGCTGCTGATTGCCGGTGCCAACAAGTGTTTTACATGCGATTCTCTGCCTACGCTTCATACCTACTTTCTGCACTACACGACTGGTTCCACTTTAACTTAAAATGCCATAATGCTGATTAAATACGGACTTGGCATTTATTCGATACTCATGTGTCGTTGTGTTGTTCCTTGGAAGATTGGTGCAGTTGGGTATATGGAAGACTCTGGTATCGTATCCAACGTGGGGTTATAAAGTTCATCTTTTTGTGGTGGAGCCTTTTCTACAATTCACTAAACTTTATTACAATCGAACCGGAAGATGGATGAGGAGAAGTTAAAAGATTTAAATTTACTCTAAAGAAACAAGAACAAATGTACAGTCCGTAAAAGACATGATGGTCAGAGAAAGGAAGAAAGACACGGGTGAACTTGGCAGAAGAATTTACTTTAGCATTCAATAATGCTGAAGATTACCTAAAATGATAGCGAAAACATTATCGCCTTCAATATTAGTCATTAAGAAGTGAATGAGGTTATGAAGTCATGAGTGACCAATCTCCTGTTAGGTGGGAGAGCTCTCCTGTTCCTAGTATTGCTGACACGGCTCGGAACAGGCGCGTCGGTGGACGCAACTTTCCACCGATGGTGAGCCTGGCGGACAACAATAAGCACTTGCACTTACTGCTGAAAACTTATTGCACACCCGTACATTTGAACTAAATAGAGACATTTAAATAATTCAAGCTAAAAACTTCGACTTCGGCACTGGTCGAATGTGAAAACACGAGTGCGGGGCGCTCTGACCTATCGCGTACCTGTCAACGCCTCTTGGAGAATGCAAGGAGCTTGGCTGAATGACTGCCTGCATGTGTATAGAGGTAATTGTCAACAGCCAGACTGGCTTGAGACCTATGCTGCCAGGCCAGACGGCGTCTGCTGCCGTGTTTACCTACCTTAATCGATATTTCTGATGCAATAACTTCTCTTCAAAAACGCCGACTGTCAAGGTGTTGCTATTTTTCACTAAGCCTAGGAACGGACAGATAATATTACTATAATTTAATGTAATGCTTAGTTTAAGACTCTCCTTCAATTGTTGACTTGGCACTCCACCATAGGCGCGAGAGTTGCTGATTGGTTGCCTGCCTCAAACTCCGAGTTGCTGATTGGTCGGTGGCAGTGTACTGCGCAGCTTTATGTTGAGGTCCCCACATCATAATGTGCAAGTTGGCGTGCGGAGAGATTTCCGTGACCAGAGGGACTACTTCTGTGGCACATCTTCCAATGGAGTTATAACAATGATCTAACTACAATACATTAAACCTAAAGATAATACACTATTTACGAGAAATAAATTACAAATAATTGTTGTGAGGGAGAGCAATGCGGAACTCGACTGCGCGAGCCCTTACATGGTCCTGGGATGGTGGCGAGGGTGTAGAATGCCCCGAAACAGAGACGCGCTGGTAGCGAGACAAATTTATCTCAAATAGCGTGGTTGTAGATTGTTTTGGGTTGTTACTGTAGTAGAACTCTGAAAAGATATTAGGGTATGGTGTAGCATGGATCGGTGAACTGTGTGGCAGTCAGAAATATACATTGGTACATGAATGGTTACCTACATTTACAAGGTGCGTGTATTTGACAATACATCTTGTAAGGGTGAGGGAATATCAGGACATTGCATTATGACGAGACCTTACATGTATTCGCTCAGTTTTTTTTTTGGAGTTAATACACCACAAGTGAAGAGAGTATGTGCTCCAATAAACATGGTGCATCCGTTGAATGTGTATTTTCCTATCTCTGTGTAACTTATGCTGTGCAATTCATAAGATAATATTAAGTGATTTTAAATGAATAATAAAAAATAAAAAAGGTTATTCATACACAGATGGATTGATATTTATTTTAACAATCAATTTATACATAATAAATCTAAGATCGGTGAAATGAACAAGATAAGAACCTGTAACTGAGTAATTAGAGCTGTGTGCGAGCGGTGGGAGGCATTTCACCTTCCTAGCTGAACATACGAACAAGACTCTTGCCGAGACATGTCACGACGAGAAAGCTGTCAGGGTCAAGTTTTACTGTACACTATAAATATGCACTGTATTCCGTTGACATAAGGTGTTCCGTTCTGACATTCGGATCTTTTATATAACAGTTAATTAAAGTGTGAATTGCTAATTCAGCTATACGCCTAATTCATTGGGTAGCAAAGTATGCGATGGTATGGATGGGTCAGTGTCAGTCACTGACAAAACAGGAACATAAAACAGAAAAAATTTCATCATTATAATATACAAAACAGAAAAAGTTTCCTCGTGCACACGCGGTGTGTGATTTTCTTGGAACAATAAGCTCTCTGTAACGTGTCACGACGGAAGGGTTTTCATGGTAGGTTCGAGGTCCACAACAAGTTTGCGTTATCTCCTGATAAAATAAGATGTTCCTATTTGACATTGATATCTTTTGCATAGTAATTAGTATGAATTCTTTATTACCTCCTACAGCCTAATCAACTGAATAGCAAAGAATGCGACGGTATGGGTGGATCTATGTGAGTTGGAGAACCACTGGCATAGTAAACAAATAAGAAAAAAATGCATTCATACACCAACCAGTGTTTTTTTTTTTGTGGCACGGTAACAGAGTACACACCTTATGCACAAAGAAACTCATATATCTACTTCGCGTATAAAACAATTGCCCTCAAAGGCACAGATAATTTAGTTTAAGGCCAGAACGATGCGAAGTCATGTCAATGGGGACAAGGCACGCTGAGGTGAAATTGCAAGATTCTGCAACAGTGCAGCCGTGTTTGAATTGGCAGCTGCTATTTGTACAAAGAAAAATAGAAAGAGAGATCAGAGAAACATAGTATGTGAAGTTATGTTAGTGTTTTGTTGACAGGGTGGTAGTGTTGATTCTCTGAGCGAGCTGGAAAATATAGCTTTACGTTACCGGTTTTGCGTTAATCATCATCGATTGTTTAACTCTGCCTGCCCCTGTCTGCGAGCAAGAAATAGAGTGGTACATTTTTGCTTGAAAGATACGGTTGCGCAATTCTTAATGTCAGTTGGTAGCTTGTTGAAGCTCTTTGGATCTTAAATTGTGAAAGCTTTGGCCCCAGTCTCTGTTCTTCTGAACTCTGTGTCAATGTTATATTCATTCCGTGTTGATCGTTGATGGGCCGCTTCTTGAGTTGTCAACACAACACCGTTGGAACAGGAGAGCTTGTTCTAAATTTTAAAAACTCGTACTGCTTCGCTCAGTTCTAGTCGTTCTTGAATGTTCAGCCACCCAAGTTTCTTTAGAATTGGTGTCAAGTGATCGCTCTTTCTAAAATTCCCATCGAGAGCTACTTTTGCGGTGAAGTTTATGCTGCGTTGAATGTCTGAGAGTAATGTTCTCATGCACTTACCCCAAATGGTGGGGCAGTAGTTTGAATGTGAAAAAATCAGAGCATTGATTGCGAGTTGTTTCTTTGAGTTGTTTCTTCGTTCGGCTGAGAAACATGAGTTTGCTATTCAGTTTGGAGCAGAGCTTATCAACATGATGTCCAAAGGTCATATTGGGATCAAGCCACACTCCCAGACTTTTGACTTTGTTGTCAAGAGGGATTTTTGCGCCCATACAGTCAGTAGCAAAATTTTCGGGAACTCTCCGTGTGTTTGCTTTGGATCCCATGATAATACACTGTGTTTTTCTTGTATTAACTTTAGGCCCATTTGAGGAACGCCAATTATTTATGTTGGTCAGCGCTGTTTCTGCATCCGTCTTCAGCTTTTCTGATTCGTTTGCTGGTCTAACGAACAGCAATTGAACATCGTCCGCGTATAATGTCATTTTGGCATTGTCGAGAGGGTTTGCACAGTTTATGTCATTGATAAACAGAAGGAAAAGAACCGGTCCGAAAATCGATCCTTATGGAGCCCCGAAATTTACCGGTCTTCGAGAAGAGGTGATTTTTTCATCTAAAACGACAGACTGGGAACGCTGCCTGAGATAGCTTTCAAACCAGGGTGTTTGGATGTTTAGTTGTATCAGTTTTCGCAGCAAAATATCGTGATTTACACTATCAAATGCCTTAGAGAGGTCCAGCAGCACGAGTAATGGTAGACTATTTTCTTCTATAGCATTTGTCTATTTAAATATGGTATCATTTTATCAGTCAGATAACTCAAAAATATCATGTCGGTAAATGCACTTTTCTGCGTCAATATGTGATCATCCTTGGTGTATGCTTTGTGTCTATGCCATTACACGCTACTCATGCGGTAACATGCCATAGCACATTATGTCGGCGGGCGCAGCATAGAATCCGGTAAGGCCCACTGTCTACTTCACTACATCCACCAAAATCTCTCCAAACCGAAGTTCATTTTATTTTTGTCCAGACATGATTGCCAATTAGCCATGTCAAAAAACAAGTCGACCCTCCACATTCCAATGGCGTCATAAGCCCCAGCAGCAATTCTCATCCCTCTTAACGAACATTTCCATGTTGTGTGCAGTCGTCCCACATGCAATCATTTCATCTCACGAATCCAGCACCATTCATTCAAGCAAGCCATTTGCACTTTAATCAACAAATAGTCATATGATTTGACTATGATTAGATATTGATTAATCCTCCGGGCTGAGTTGAAACGTTTTTTATCAGTCTAAATTTTGTGACATCGAACAATTTATTCCTTCGCTCAACTGTATCTATGAAATATCACGGGTCCACTCCACTGCATAGATACCATCGGGCTACCTTCTCCCAATAAAACAACAGCATATTCTCTCTAAGTAACATACAGAGCATCTGATATTATTGATTTCGTTTCTATCTTGTGCTGCTATGTTGTGTTGAATATACATTATGTGCCGTAGTCAGATGTGTAGCGACCAATCGTCTTGCCATTGGCCCTACTACCACAGTATCATTAGCCGTGTAAATATGTCGATAAATGTAAAATAGCAATATAAATAAATTCATAATTAAATTCTAATCGTACTTTTGGAGGGTACGGTTCCAATGTACATTCTATCAAATATAGAATAACAATTACGTAGTAAGTAGCAAACAATAGTAACACGTCAACAGGCATTGATGAAACATAGTTAGGCCCTCACAGATCATTGGTTGTTGCCAATTGGATGAATGAAGCGAGTAAATTGATGATCACGAATGGAACGAATGGCAATGCACCATGAAAGTTTTTGTATGAGTTGTCTAATAAACAAAATATCAATGACTGCCTAGTTTTTTAACAAATAATACAGTACGCAACAACGTTTTGGTTTGAGATGTGACTAGAATTTGATTTGAGTGGAAGTTAATGGTAGCTACTCGAGAAGTCACAGTTTTGGGGATGAATTCAATTGATGCTTGCGCTTCACTTTTTCAAGGTGCAATACAATCAATGCTGAAACTAATCAATAAATTTAATTTGAATATGTGTCAAACTTGGGCATTAGGCGTCTGACTCCGTGAATTGTTTTGACAAATAAATGAATGAAATTGCTTTTAGGTAGGGTGTAGTAAACTTTCGCCCTGTTGCTATAAGGGTTTGGAATGAAACAAAACTTTAATATTTGGCTTGGTGTATTGACTAATATGCACTTATCTTGTTACGAGATAAGGATACTGGAGAAAGCAAGGAAGATATTGTTGGTATTTCTTGTACTTGATCTGGGTTTGACTTGGTCCAAGCGTCCTGCACGTGGTCTTGACTGAATTTGACTGTAATCTGTCATTTATCAACTCTTTAGCCTTCTAGCCTTGGTCCTCTTGGACTTCTACTCTGTTCCGAAGCCAACGAAAGGGCTAGAAGAAAAATGCACCTCCCAGACGAGGCCACATTGTGGGCACTCCCACTTCATTCTGTTTGCCTCGATACCGACAAACAAAATGGGTGGATATGAGAATATATAACTAAAATTTACATCCTAGTAGGTCCTTGTATATAAATTATTTGCGGTCCAAAACACATTTATATATGGTAGATCCTTCTAGTCAGAAGGACCTAATTGAATAATTAATTAATTAATGACAATCGAGCTTACATACCAAGGATCTGAAATAACACACAATATGGTATTTTAAATACTCAACTTGTAGTGCGCAGCATGAATGGTGATGAAGTTAACTTATATCTACTCATCACGATCACGTCTTGACGAGTTTTTTTTTCTTCGTTCCTTAATTCTATTAGGGTCTTGCTTGGATTCTTCTTTCTCTAATTTTAATAGGGTCTTGATCAGGATAAGTTTCTGGAGTCCGCACCTCAAAGGGGCCGGTAGTAGCTGCAAGAAAACACTGTATCAGGAAAGGCACTTTTGATACAAGTCCTTCCCGCCCCTCGTTACCACTGTGTTCACTGTGGGCACGTGGTTTCCTCAGCGGACAAGGCATCAACAGAAGCTTGCTACGTTACTGCAGAACTACCAAAGATCTCCAAGCATAGCTATTGGCTATGCCTGGGAAACCCCGATAGAACACTCAGACAGACACTTCATGCAGTATTCATGATAAATTGAAAAAAAATACTATAAAGAACATCGCGGAGCATGTATAGTTAATTTACAAGATGACGTCTGATTGCTAGCTCCCAATTCCACAGCTTTACCAATCTTTCATCCTAATTTTAGGAATGGCCTCACAAATTGTGAGGTCAACGCTCGAGCACTTGCCAAGCTGGGTTAAGAGAATGGATCCAATCCAGGAAATTTAATATTTCAAAACATTTGAATTATCATTGACCCAAATCCTAATACAGCTATATCCAAGATTATAAGGTGCTTTTTTAAAAAGGAGCAAGTTAACCCACCTCAATTCTTATTGAAAACATGGAATATAATTTCTTCATAGAGACTTTTAAATTCTGACCCTAGTAGCTATGCATCTTTTTCAAAGTCAGTCACAACTGACTTACGAACATTAGCTGCAATTGTAATGTCACTGGTGTTATTTATTAACCTTGTTGGGTATCGTTGACAATTATGTTATTTCATTCAAGGTAGCTATGACTCGTATCTCATTCTGAAATGTGTCATGTAGGTTTTTACTTTGGTGCAGTTTTATACCATTTAAGTTAGTCAAGATAGCATCTTATCTCTGAAAAGAATAACAATCAAGTTAAAAACCTTCATTCTGTCACTAAAAAGTTAAAGAAGAAAGTTCATTTGGAGTACGAACAAGTTGTAATGTTCACTTGACAGAAGTTATAAGTAGTTTAATTATCCCGAAAGCAGCCTTACCTGCTTTCATCCCGAAAATAATAAACTACGTTGGTATAATGGTTCGTCCGTAAACCGTTATGCGGTGTGTTTCCAACATACTTGCTGGATGATTCCTGATAACTAATTTTCATGAATTTGTTGTGTTTGAGAACTTATGAATATGCAAAGGAAAAGCAAATTCATTTACACTTACAATTGCATTACACTTTTTGTAGTCATGGTGTGGGAATAGAATTCCAGCATAAAGAATGTTACACCAAGTGAAGTGGATACCAATTGATTATCCTACTATAGCTAACCAAAGATATTGTATGAGTGATACAAAAATACATTGTCATAACTGAAAACGAGTCTACAAAGACAAGTTGTGTCTAGGAATCTACATGGAAGTTCCTACCTATGTGGATACAGGAATTATGACTTATCATCAGCACCCTGGTGGGCGTAGAAATATGGGTGGTTTAATCTGGTTACCAGAAATTTAGAATAACATACCAGAATAATTATTAGCTACCTGAAGAAATGAGAAACAGGCATTTCATTGTGATTAATACTTTCTTACACATTATAATATTTCATACCTGTTCTTCTGTGTGAGTCTTAGGAGTCCTAAGGTACAGGTAAGCCCATGCGTTGACACTGATAGCTATGTTTACAATAATGTCATATATTTATGGACGTTATTAACCTTGATGTCAGTTATTAAATGGCACGGAAGCGACCAACGTAATTCCTGAAATACGGTAGGGAAAAGTGAACACGTTTGTGCTAGAGACCTCCAGCCTACCAACAAATTCACTCTTTTGTAGCGTATATGCACAACATAAAGAACACTTGTTATCGGTTGAGGCAGTTTATAGCAGTCTCGTGCTCCACCAACAATTGATAATGTTTTAATTATATAAAACAATACTGAACGTCCTTAGAGACTCGTGAGCTTGCCTCGGATGTTCCTGGAATTAAGTCTCTAGAAATGTAAATAGACGGATGGATGGGTCTTGCCAACATGGGTCTGAAGAAAAATAACTGAATCTTGTTCGTTTGGTTATATATGTTTTATGGCGTTTTAGTGCTTTAGTGTCTGCGCATTTATTTGTGTAATAACTGAATAAATATTATTGCACTGCCATTATGTGTAAGGTCATCATATTTGTACTAGCTTAGCATAAATGTCGTAGCTACATGCAGAGAGATGCGAACAATGAGCTCAAAAGAGGCGATTGCTTATTAGCAATGAGCAATAGGTGCTTGTGATGCACGTATAATGTGTTTAGTGTTATTAGGATAATGTAGGGTCAATTGGGGACCTCTAAAACACAATCAAATTTTAGCATCTCGCTTTGCAAGTCCAGTTGCATTCTGCAACGGATGTTGCAGAGCTTGCAAACGTAAACACAGCCAATATATCCTCTTGCAGGCTGCAACAAGACCCTTATAATGAAACTTTCAGTGAACATCTTCTAAACAATTCAAATGTCACATCCAAATGTTGAAGCATTTTGGAAACATACCTTTCGGCACAAGAATCAAGGAGAACCAACCGTCTAAGTTCTTCCGCGTTCTCTTTCCCTACGTACCACGTCAGCCTCTCACTTGTGACTCTATTCAGTGAATCACAACATTATTTTGTGCATCTTGACAAGTGTAGAACTCCCATTGTCATCAACATAGTAATTATTTGATCAATTAAACCATAACCGCGTAAATACTTATGAGGTAGATTAAGGACCCACTTAATCACCATCCAGTTTTTTCAACCTCCCCGTTCCTTGCAGCCTTTCGGCCACTGCCGTACGCACCTCTGGCCTCCGCCGTATTGAGGACGCCCCGTCATCCCCATGCTCCAGAGCCTCATGCCGTCGCCTCTCTCCCGCACAATTTCTCGCGTTGAGTTCTATTCAACTACCAATAAAGTGGAGCCAGATAACAGTTCTATTGATCAATTCACTGTGTATTATTAGATTAGTTTTGACACTCAAGATTTGGGCCAAACTCTGCGTGACCTTCAGAGCCAAACGACCGCTCTTCAGCGAGCTTGTGGCTCAGTCGCTATCTATCACTCCTTACAACCTCAACAGACCTCTGTGGTTCAAAGCCCACCGAACTGTTGACCAGTCGCGGAACTAACCCGGGTCGCTCGTAAATCTTAATTAACGCATACTATAATTATTTCTTTTCAAACCCCATTCAATTGTCAATACTCCTAAAACCATAGATGTATATTACCATAAGCGATACTTTCACTCAGCCTCTTACTCAGCAACTGTCATTTCTATCCACCCGACTGTTCAGCGTAGAGCTCTCGCGTACGTGCGTAATTAGGTTGTGGGTGGATATTTCCCTATGCATTAGACTCACGTTGAGAACCCTGTCCCACATGTGTGGTTTCAACAATATTCCTTTATATTCATTATTGCATATCATTAATTATTACTCATGACTCCTTATATTCCGTTATTTATTTTTTCATTTGTCATTGCATATCGGACACTGTTGTGGCCTCCTATCCCCAATAAACACTTTCAAGAATTTTTTCGTCATAGGAGGGGTAGGGCCTGAATGTTATTTAGGAACTTGATTGAGCTAGAAGTAGTTAGTTGATTTGATGCCGTCACGAAGAGAGGTCAGCCTAAGCCTCTGTGACGGCCTCTATTATTGCTCTTATAGTTGCCCCATCATTGTCACTTGACCGTGTTCACTATTTTCCGCCAGTGTAACTTCTCCTAATATAATTACAGGGGTTCGGCCTGACCACCCTCTTCTGATTCCACCTGCCGAGACGATTACTTCCCTAGTGTCACGCCTTGTTAGGCCGTTGTACCTCGGTGTCCCAAACGTATACTGGCCTGGAAGCAATTGCTAGCCATCTTGACTGAAACTATAGTAGTGGGGCATCGGGTCAAGAGATACATGGCGTCATCAATGTAATATTCCAGTTACTGTTGAATTAGTAGAGCTATATCCTAATCTTATGGTATTCATATTCTACGTCAGCAAGCTTTTACGAGTATGCAAGATCTACGTCCATTCTTTTATACCTGACTCGGTGTTACAATATGTTGTATTGTTTTGTTCATGAACAATCTATTCCGCAAAATCAACGTTCAAATCCCTTTTATGGTATGCTTGAGTGAACCGAAATGTGAGGTATGTAACCGCTGCCTTCGTTTCGCCTAGCAACTACTGCATGCATTAATATCGCATCATCAGTCATCGGCGAAACAATCAACTCATCCCCGTGACACGTCGCTACGGGAGAGTCGTGCTCCCACTACACCACGACGCTCGACTTAGCAATTTCCAGTACAATCCAAAACTCTAAAAACTTCAACAGCATCACAGTTCTATGGTTTGTAGCTGAGGACTACGTCCACATCAGCAAGCAGAGCCAACTCATCACCCACGGCTGCAGTAACCGTACACTAGCGAGCTCTCACACAGAAGCCATAACCAGCATTCACTTCAGTCTGACGCCGCGCTCAAGCAAGGATTATCACTCTTCTCTCTCTCTCGGCATACCGCCAAGGGGGATATACCCTCAGCACCCAACGGATGGTTGCCCACGCAACCATCCGTTGGGTGCTACAAGATGCTAACCTCGCGGCGGCGCTCACAGCATCAACCTTAGCGAACTCATTCTTTCTTAGTCGAATTATTACAAATACCGCTTTCTCCAATCAATCTGGAATCAGATTCTCTAATAAACTGTATAATAATATTCAATACCGCGCTTTTCACGTGACGTTTTGATTTTTCCGTGGAAATTCGTTAGCAGATTAATTTTTCCTGTACCTCCCATATCCCTAAAAGCATGTTGGTTAGTTACGCACTGATCTTGGTTAGAGGTTGGGAGAGCTGTTGGTAATCAATTTACCGTCAACCTTTACCATTCAATCCGTAATTCATTAATTCATTCTTTACCATCAAATTCATACCATTATTTATCTTAATCACTTTTCCAATCTATCATTCTTTACTTCTGCATTCAATGTATCATTTTATATCATGTAAAGTCCTTAAAAATGTGTTCCCTATAGCACCACTATCCGTCCAGTATTTAATAAAGTCCGCACAAAGACATCTACTCCAGGGCAATGCAAGTGCGGTTATTTTTGCAGCTGCCCATTGTCTACCTGAAATCGCATTCCAACACATTGCGAGGAGTCATGACACTCCAGTGCTTTAAGGTGAGAAGCACTAAGTCAGCGGACAATGAGCTGGGAAAATTCTACCTTCCATATTTATTTTTATTTTGAAATAAATTATTTTTGTGTATAAGTTGAAAAGACTGGTTATTTGTTTAAGCCGGTGTCGCATATATTATATTCTTGAGAATACAATTACCTCTCTTATTTTTTTTTGGTTGCACGAGTGCCGTTCATAAGTCACCATTATTTTACTGCTCGACGAAATTAGTCCTAGGCACATCTCATATCAAATTTGTAATTCCAGGGGCTATACGCGCTTCTACCGAAAGGACAGTTTATAACGCGAATATCATGATAACGGTTAGTTTTGTCTTTTATTTCGCTTTCCAACTCTTGAAAAATGTGATCATATAACACAAAGGAGAACTCTATTTTTGCAGCATCTCCTGGCAAGCCGTTTCCACAGTTACCCATACAACGTTCTCCTTAGGGCACACTAACGAGAGAGTTAGTGTTCCCTGGTTTTCTTTGTAATGTCCTAAAATCGCAAACTGTAAGTATTTGATCCAAGAGGCATTCACACGTCGAAATCCAGTCCAGGATGTCAATACAGGAGCAACAGAAAATGTAAACGATATTTGAGATCGTCTGCTATATCCTAGCTCGACACCAACAAATATTACATGACATTTCGTACCTACTTGCAAGTGAATATTGCTCAAACACTTGCCTTTGTATGATGGAAAAATAATAAACTGAATACGAGAATTGGGCAGATTTTGCATTTTCTCGTGTATTTTCTTCAGTACACGTACTCTCATAGTTGTCTCCGCAGAATACATGGTAAACGGACTATATAACTTCCCAGCGCAGTTGGTCCAGAATATTTGACGTCATCCCGAATGAATCACGACAGAGCCCGAAAACCAATCTCGTAGGTATATGTCTTACCAATTAAAATTTTTGCAACTGTGATGACGTCAGTCAGTACGCACCATTAACTCGTATGGGTAAAAATGGTATGGTATGTAAGATACTGAAAATGGTAACGTAAGACAGAAATCTACCCGTTTGTGTACATAAACCTGCAATATCTGGAATGCACCAATTGGTACTTCTGTCAGAGTGGGATGACAATTTTAACCTTCCATCATGTGTACCACTGATGACAATGGATTTTTTTATTTCTGATTTTTTTTTCTGTCAATTGACATTCTCCTACTATATTTTTGTACTTAACATCAATAACACATATTGGTAAGCCTGATTTGAGATGAAAGGACATCTAGCGGAAGCATCAAGTATTACTTAACAAAACAATGGCCGTGTGAATTCTACATTTTTGTTTACTGTTCTATATAAGAGAATGATTTCCGATGTGATTGTATATACCTGCGATTTTAATACCTAAGGTAATTGAGTTTGTGCTTTGTTTCCGATTGGTATGATACTCCATCAAAACCATGAGTGATCACAAGAAATACTCGGATGCCGAAATGAGAGCATGGTCTTGGTTTGTGTGTTAACTGTTGCAGCGGCCCTGCTGCTCTTCCAAATATCGTTATGTATGTTATTGGCATTCAGATTGTCTGCCCTATCACGACTAGTTCCTGTAGAAGAGTGCATTGATCTGCTTGTTAGGGTATAATATAGAATTCTCAATTATAGATGCATCCACTTCGAACTTTTGTGATTTTAAGTATTGACATGATGGGGGGCCAGGGTGGGGCTGATCAGTGATTAAATTTTTGTAAATCGTTGTGGCAACAATTTCAGATGAGGTTGAATGGGAAAATTACAGTGTCCTATTAGGCTATTTAAACTACATTTCTCCTGTCAACTTATGGGTTCCAATAACTAGAATTTTTCAAACTGAAGAATAGGGAATTTTCCTCTAAGATCTTTGCCTAGTTATTGAACCCTGTGGAGCATATGGAGTAGATTTTGTGGACTAATTTAAATTACTCCTATCAATATCAAATGTTGGAGTTGAATGCCTAACTGCCACATTCATATCAAATACCCTACTGTACCAAGTATCATATATTCTACTTATGTTGAATGTTCTGAAGAAGTTTACTTACAAGTGTCACTCTGTTAGACAGCTGAGTAGGGAAGTTCATGTAAAGATCTTTGGAGGCATCTTGCCAGGGTTATAAAAGTACTTGTATCAGACGTATGCTTAATGACGCAGAAATTTTGCTTACAATTCCAGGAATATATTGTCTTCAACAACTCCATTGTATATCAATTGGAATTTATGCCTTCATTGTTGAACTACTAAAATTTTACACAGCAACTCCGTTGAAATTTGTCCTACCACTAAACTGTGCCTCAAAAATCTGAGCTTTGTGGCATTTGCTAGTTACCTACTATTAAAAATACATCGCTGCATGTTTCATACCTCAGCCAGGAGCGGGTGCCGCTTTGCGTCCGTTCAGACTTATTCAGTAACTCGACTGCAGAGGAAGTGAGAGGGTCTGTGCTGCTCAAAAACTATGCACATTCACCCCTCCCCCTCTCCCCATTCAACAACCACACGGAAAGAGTTATCATTCCTGTACAAAACTCTGCAGCGAGAGCTGTTAAGCATATGCAACTCAATGGCTGATCAATTTTCCATAACTCTGCAAGGATCACTATTCTGAGTAACTCAGATCTGCATTAGACAATTCCAGTGTGGAAGGCATGTTGTCTAGCCCTAGAATCATCTTTGAAAGGTGTTTTCAATTTGCAAATTGATCATATTGTTATTATCAAATATTTCAGACATATATGAAATTATTCCTATATTCATTTATAACATTACCCGCATCAAAGGGGACTAAATTTAGATTGCAAGAGAAAAACTTTTGCCAGCTGATTGACCCTACTTTACATTCGCCAGTTGGCAGAGTACTCTATTAGAAAAAACATGAGGTTATGGCTGATGAATCCACAGTAAAGGCCCAAGCATTGCACTTTCCATGTTTGTGTCTGCCATGAACTCTGTGCGGTAAAATGTTTATTTTAATATCTGTCGCAAGCACTGTCGGTTGAAATTTCTGAGGTCAGCTCCACCGTATGTCGATTGCGTTATAATTTCACGAGTTATGAGTGATCCAATGTAGCGTCAACCAGAGTGACTCCACGCATTTTTTGCATACTTTTAAATAACCCAAAAAGTATGTGGCTGAGAAACAAAGTATTTATGGTGTGCATAGCTACTATTATGACCATGAAGCACCATATGTTTCAACATTCTATCATCAACCATAAATAAGTTATTGACGAAAAAACTTGCAGCAAGCTATGGCCCCTAATCAGGGGTGATTACCCGCACCAAAGGGGATGATTCCTTGCACCCCCCATATTTCAATAATTGAAATGCAAATTAAAAGTGTGTGAGTACCAATAAAAAAGCATGCCTATATTAGCTTATATGATCCTTAAAATAAAATATCAAGTAAAATATTACATCTGTGACAGGTCTTTTTGCAGCTCGTCTTGAGCTGCATTCATACTAGACTGTTGCAGGGATTTTTTCCCGATTTCACCACAGGAAACGAAGTTTTTCTTCAATAATTGCAAACAAACATTACTGGAAGTCATTTCTTTACATTCTGAACTATTTATGACCCTAAAGTATCAATAAATAGGCAAATATTCTAAAAAACAATATTTTTGATAATATAATGAAACTAGTGAAAAATTTACTTATACAATTCTATAGCAAACTAATTGCATTAACATGAATGCAAGGCATGCTAGTTAAGGTATTGTTATCTTGACATGAAAATATGATAAAGAGTGTTTGTGGATGTTAAACGTAAATTAACCCTTAAACCTAAACCTAAACTTGTCATCATTTGTTATAAACATCCAATCATATAAAATCAGTTATGTATTGTGAAATTAGCTGTGGTATTATTATTTTAGTCAATTACTTCCAGATGTCATTATATCTCTGGAAAATTCTGTTTAATTACTTCCCATTGGAGTAAAACAACGATATTTATTCACAAAATAAGTGCAAGGAATCACCCCAGATAATTTTTTAATTTGAGGTGATACCCCTGTGGTTGTATATATCTACAAAAGTTTACATTTCTTTCCCAAATCCTTTTTGAGCAACAAACTACAACATTCAGAGTGTCACTATCAAATTTGACCCTAATCCAATGGAAACTCTAGCTACAGCATCAAAGTTTGTGGAACGTCAATTTTTCCCAACCAAATATATCAGGGACCTGAAAAACACATGACAATTTTTCATAAATTCTGTGCACGTATCAAATTTCTACAAGTGGCTGATACTTACTAACAAAGACCTGCTCTTTCAAGTCCTGTAGTCAAATAGTGACATTTCTGACATTTTGGTGCCCAAAATGGGAGGTGCAGGGAGTCACCCCGTGTTGCCGACTTAAGGGGGAATCACCCCGGTTGAGGCTATATCTCCACAGATTACACGCCTCCAATACGAAAGCATTATTAGTCTGCCAGCCAATTGCAATCGATTTTTTTATTAATACACAGTGGTTGATCAGCACACAAACAATTTTGCTTTACTCCTGACCTCCGCTACACTCCACTGAATCACTGCTGTTGGAGTCGACTAGATAACTTTGATATGTGAGAATGCGTGCTGCCTCTTAAGCTCTGCCCTACTGTGGTCCTTTGGTCTCGTGATCAAGCAGGGATGCAAATTATTACTCATTTGTTGTGACACCCATCATTCAGACAATATGGATAACAGCTAAGTGCTGTACTCCTGCTGAATCAATTGATTCAAACTTAATTGCCCTCTCAGAGGAGTCTCAACTATCATTTGTCCAATACCTATACAGAACATTTTTGAACCAGAAGCTAACAGCGTCATCAGTATACAAACCGGTAATCCAGGACCCAATTAAGGAGGTATTTTTTTTATCACTTACATGTCCCATCATGATGTTACTTCTAGTATGTGAGAAACAAACGGATAGAGTTTCCACAAATTGGTTTGATTGGTTGCAGTTACAGATATGTGGCATGCCATCTAATTAGGTGAAGTCACATTGAAACTTCAATAGGTCATTACAGATAAATGTTCAATTTACAGTTAGCTATGCATTAGATTTGGCATGTATTTGAAGTGTAATCAGTAGATGTCAGGCTACTCTGCTGCACATTTACCCATCAGATTGTGCACTATTCAGTACTGCAATGTGGTTCAATTTTCAACGCACCTGCATAATATGGTAGCGTTGACGGGGGTGACTCCCCGCATTTTGCGCATACTTTGAAATAACTCAAAAAGTATGCGGCTGAGAAACTTCATATATACGTTGTGTATAGCTACTATTATGACCATGGAGCACCATAAGTTTCAACATTCTATCGTTAACCAAAAAAAGTTTTTTACAAAAAAAAACTGCCGCAAGCTACGACCCCCAATCGGGTGACTCCCCGCACTAAACGGGGTGGCTCCGCGCACCCCCCATATATGAATAATTGAAATGCAAATTGAAAGTTTGAGAGTAACAATAGATAGAGCATGCCTATATTAGTATATATCAGTTGCTTAAAATAAAATTTTAGGTAAAATATTACGTCTGTGACAGTGTTTCTGATGCTCGTCGTTTGCTGCCGTCATGCCCAGCTGTCGAAGGATTTTTTTCCCAATTTCGCCGCGGGAAACAAAGTTTTTCTTCAATAATTGCAATCTAACTTTACTGGAAGTCATTTCTCCACATCCTAAACTAATTATGACCCTAAAGTATCAGTAAATAAGCAAATATTATGAAAAAAGTGATCTTTTTAATATTAGGATTAAACATGTAAAAAATGTATTTGTCAATTCTATAGCAAACTTATTGCATTAGCGTGAATACGAGTCATGCTAGGTAAGGGATTGTTATCTTGATATGAAAATGTGATGAAAAATACAATTCCTGGGCATTAAACATAAGTTAACACCTAGGCCTAGACTTGTCACCATTTGTTAAAAAATTGGGTCTTTATAAAATTAGTTACCCATATTGAAATCAGCTGTGGTGTCACTTTTGTGGGTCATTCACTTCCAAATGTCTTTATATGTGTGTAGAATTGCATTTGATTACTTTTCAATGAAGAAAAACAAAAATATTTAATAACAAAATAGGTGCTGGGAGTCACCCCCGATTTTTTTTTCACCTGTTGTGACTCCACGCAGTTGTATATTTGTATATATCTACAAAAGTTGACATTTTTTCCCAAAATCCTTCTTACGCAACAAACTACACCATATTCTGAGTATTACAACCAAATTTGGCGCTAATCCAATGGAAACTCTAGCCACAGTATCAAAGTTTGCGGAATGTCAATTTTTCCAAACCATAATTTTTGGGGACCTGAAAAACACACCTTCACTCAGGCAATTTTTCATAGATTCTGCGCGCGCATCAAATTTCTACAAGTAACTGATACTTACTAACAAAGACCTGCTCTTTCAAGCCCCGTAGTCTAACGGTGACATTTCCGACGTCTTGGTGCCCAAAAGGGGGGTGCGAGCAGTCACCCCGTGTTTCCGACCGCGGGGAGTCACCCCTGTCGAGGCTACAAGATTTCGGTGCATTGCACTTGATCAAGGTACATTATTTTGGCACATCGCAGCGCCAGACCATCCTTTGCAAGGAATTAACTTTTTCCCAATTGGGGTTGAGTAGGGCTAGTCAGTTACTAAAATATTTTTTGTGACACTAAATTATTCCCAGGCATTTGTTTATAATAAAAATTAATAGTCTTAAAACAATTGGTATGGATTTAAATATGTTGAATGTCTATTTAGGTATAATGACGGTTTAGAAATAACAAAATGTCGCTCTACATAGATAGTAAGCCTATGTCAGTGTAAGCAGTTCTTAGATATACTTGATATTAATTATTTAGTAATGGTAGTATCTTAGAAAAATCTTTGATTTTTTTCAATAGAGGGGACAGTTGTTCTAAAATTTTGGTAACCCAAATCTTAGTGAAGATATCTTTAAAGTTTAAAAACATCTCCTAAGATCTTTCTATGAATTTTGATTCTTGACAGTTGAGTATAAGAAAATATATGAATATCTCTGGCATTGCATTAGCTGATTCTTATCGTATCCATATATCTTGTTAAGATTTTCAGATGTTAAGATTTTCAGTTCAGGGTTGCGAATAATTGGGTAAATCAGGGTTGGATGAAGATCAATTGGTTTTATAATTTGTCTTTTTCATAAAGAAATGGTAACACGTCAACAGGTTAAATCAATAGGGTACTGAAAATAAACACAAGTTACACAAGTGATTAGCAGCCAAAGATATGTAACACGCGTAAGACGAGCGTGAGGTGGAGTGTGTGTGTGTGCCTATAGCGAGGGAGTAGTGTGTGGTGCCAGGTCTGCTGCCGCTGCCCAGAGTGTGTGTCCAGTGAGAGTGTGTCTGCACTCACTTGTTCTTCAAACCACGTCGCTCTTCTAACTGGCTGGAGGCCATTTTACCCTCGTTTAAATACTCGGTGGGCGCCTGATAACGTACCCTCGGCGCAAGCCAGGCTAGGC
>SDVV010002183.1:0-23592 GCA_016164225.1 Gammarus roeselii | reverse complement strand
CTAAAACACCTATAACACCTAGAACACCTACAACAGATATACCAACTAAAACACCTAAAAAAACTAGAACACATATAACAACTATAACACCTTAAACAACTAAAACAACTAAACAACTAAAACAACTAAATCAACTTAAACAACTAAATCCACTAAAACAACTAAACAACTAAAGCAACTAAATACTATAACAACTAAAACAACTACAACAACTAAAACACCTAGCAAACCTTTAACACCTACAACAACTAAACACATATAAAAACTAAAGCACCTGAAACTGCTATAACAACGTAAACAACTAAACAACTATAACACCTATAACAACTAAAACAACTAAAACAACGATAATAACTATAACAACTAAAACAACTAAACATTTAAAGCAACTATAACAACTAAAACCACTAGAACCACTATAACGACTAGAATAACTAAAACAACTATAACAACAAGAAGAACTATAACCACAAAAACAACTAAAACAACTAAAACAACTATAACAACTAGAACAACTAAAACAACTATAACAACTAAAACAACTAAAACAACTAAAACACCTAGAACCAATAAAACACCTAAAACAACTAAAAAACATAGTACAACCATAACACCTATGACAACTAAAACAGTTAAAATAACTAAAACAACTACAACAACTAGAACAACTGAAACAACTACAACAAGTAAAACGACTAAAATACCTAAAACAACTATAAAACCTAGCGAACCTAAACTGAATAAAACACATACAACAACTAAAACAACTAGAACAACTATAACAGTTAAAACAACTAGAACAACTATAACAACTAAAATACCTAAAACAACTATAACAACTAGAACAACTGAAACAACTAAAACACCTAAATCAACTAAAACACCTCAAACAACTATAACACCTAAACCAACTAAAACACCTAAAACACATATAACACCTACAACACCTATAACACCTGAAACACATATAACAACTGGAACACCTAAAACAACTAAAACACCTGAAACAACTGAAACACCTAAAACAACTATTACACCTAAAAAACTAAACACCTAAAACAACTGGAACAACTAAAACAACTAAAACAACTCAACAGTTAAAACAACTACAACAACTGTAACAACTTGAACAACTGAAACAACTAAAACACCTATAACAACTAAAACAACTAAAACAACGATAACAACTATAACAACTAAAACAACTAAAGCAACTATAACAACTAAAACCACTACAACAACTAAAACGACTAGAATAACTAAAACAACTATAACACCAAAAAGAACTAAAACCACTAAAACAACTATAACGACTAAAACAACTGAAACAACTATAACAACTAAATCAACTAAAACACCTGAAACAACTAAAACACCTATAACAACTAAAACACCTAAAACAACTAAAACACCCAAAAAACAACTACAACGCCTAAACAAATAAATCACCTAAAACGACTGTAACACTTAAAACACCTATAACACCTAAAACACCTATTACACCTAAACACATACAACACCTAAAACACCTGAAACACCTAAACACCTAAACACCTAAACACCTAGAACACCTAAAACACCTAAAAAAAACACCTACAACTAAAACACTTAAAACAACTAAAACACCTACAACGTCTAGAACACCTAAAACAAATAGAACACCTGAAACAACTATAACAACGAAAACAACTATAACAACTTGAACAACTAAAACAACTAAAACAACTAAAACAACTATAAATCCTACAACAACTAAAACACCTAGAACAACTAAAACAACTAAACAACTAAAACACCTAAACAACTAGAACAACTAGAACAACTAAAACAACTAAAACAACTGAAACAACTCAAACAACTAAAACATCTATAACAACTAAACACCTAAAGCAACAAGAACACCTAAAACAACTAAAACACCCATAACTAAAACACCTAAAACAACTAGAACACCTTAAACAACTAAAACACCTAAAAACAACTAAACACCAGAACAATTAAAACACCTTAACGATCTAAAACACCTAAGACAACAAAACACCTACAACAACTATAACACCTAAAAGACCGAAAACACCTCATAACACCTAAATACCTAAAACACCTATTACACACTAAACACCTATAACACCTAAACAACTAAAACATCTTGAACAACTAGAACACCTAGAACAACTAAAACACCTCAAACAAATATAAAACATAGAACAACTATAACACATATAACAACTAAAACAGCTAAAATAACTATAACAACTAAAACAACTAGAACAACTAAAACACCTAAAACAACTAGAACAACTCAAACACATATAACAACTAAGACAACTAAAACAACTATAACACCTAAAACAACTAAGCACCTATAACAAATAAAACACCTAAAACAACTAAAACAACTAGAACAACTAAAACACTGAAACAACTAAAGCAACTAAACAACTAAACAAATGAAACAACTAGAACAACTCTAATAACTAAAAAAACTAAAATAACTAAAACAACTAAACAACTAAAACACTAATAACAACTAAACAACTATAACAACTACAACGCATATAACAATTTAAACACCTTAAACAACTAAAACAACCATAACACATAAAATAACTAGAACAATTAAAACAACTAAAAAAACATAGAACAATCATAACACCTATGACAACTAAAACAGTTAAAATAACTAAAACAACTACAACAACTATAACAACTAAAACAACTAAAACAAGTAAAACAACTAAAATACCTTAAACAACTATAACACCTAGCACACCTAGAACAAATAAAACACATAAAACAACTAAAACAACGAGAACAACTATAACAGTTAAAACAACTAGAACAACTTGAACAATTAAAACAACTAAAACACCAAGGACAAGTGAAACCACTAGAACAACTAAAACAACTATAACAACTAAAACAACTAAAACACCTGAAACAACTATAACATATAAAACAACTAGAACACCTTTAACAACTACAACACCTAGAACAACTATAAATACTATAACAACTGAAACAACTATAACAACTAAAACAACTAGAACAACCAAACAACTAAAACAACTAAAACAACTAAAACACCTAAAACAACTAAAACAACTAAAACAACTAAATCAGCTAAAACACCTAGAACAACTATAACAACTTTAACTACTAAAACAACTAAAACAACTAAACAACTTAAACAACTAAAACAACTACAACAACCAAAACAACTAGAACAACTACAACAACCTAAACACACACAACAACTAAAACACCTAGAACAACTAAAACACCTATAACAACTACAACACCTAGAACAACTATAACACCTAAACCACAATAACACCTAAAACAACTTGAACACCTAGAACAACTTAAACACCTAGAACAACTAAAACGCCATTACAAATAAAAAACCTATAAACAACTATAACACTTATAACACCTAAAACCCCTACAACACCTGAAGCCCCTCAAACACGTAAAACACCTTAAACACCTAAACAACTTAAACAACTAAACACCTAAACCAACTAAAACACCTAAACCAACTAAAAAACCTATAAAACTCATAACACCTAAAACACCTATAACACATAAAACACCTCAAACACCTAAAACAACTATAACACTTAATAAACTAAAACACCTAGAACACCAAGAAACAAATAAAACACCTATAACAACTAGAACCACTAAAACAACTAAAACAACTATAACAACTGAAACACCTAGAACAACTAAAACAACTATAACAATTAAAACACCTGAAACAAATAAAACAACTAGAACAACTATAACAACTAAAACAACATAAAGAACTAAACCAACTAAAACCACTAGAACAACTGAAACAACTAAAACAACGCAAACAACTAAAACAACTAAAACAACTATAACAACTGAAATAACTACAACAACTAAAACCACTAAAACAATTAAAACACCTAAAACACTTATAACACCTAAACACCCGAACACCTAAATCCCCTATAACACCTAAAAACAACTAGAACACCTAAAACAACTATAACACCTATAACAACATCAACACATATAACAACTAAAACAACTAGAACAACTAAAACAACTAAAACAACTAAAACAACTAAACAACTAGAGCAACTGAAACAACTAAAACACCTTGAACAACTAAAACAACTAAAACAACACAAACAACTAGAGCGCCTAAAACAACTATAACAACTAAAACAACTAAGACTACTAAAACAACTAAACAACTATAACAACTATAACAACTAAAATAACTAAAACAACTATAACAACTACAACAACTAAAACAACTAAAACAACTGCAACAACTAAAGCAACTTAAACAACTAAAACAACTACAACAACTGAAACACCTATAACAACTATAACACCTAAAACAACTGAAACAACTATAACACATAAAACAACTTAACAACTGAAACAACTAAAACAACTAAAACAACTAAACAACTAAAACAATTAAAACCCCTATAACACCTATACCAACTAAAACAACTAAAACAACTATAACAACTGAAACAACTGAAAAAACGTTAACAAATATAACAACTAGAACAACTAAAATACTTATAACACCTAAAACAACTAGAAAAACTAAAACAACTTCAACAACTAAAACAACTAAAACAACTAAAACAACTAAAACAACAAGAACACCTAAGAAACAACTTGAACACCTAAGCCAACTTAAACACCTAAACAACTAAAACACCTATAACGAAAACACCTAAAACAACTAAAACACCCAAACAACTAAAACACCTAAACAACCAAAACACCAGAACAACTAAAACCACTAAAAGAACTAAACACCTAAACAACTAAACACCTACAACAACTATAACACCTAGAACACGGAAAACACCTTATATCACCTAAAACACCTAAAACACCTATACATCTATAACACCTAAACACCTAAAACACCTAAAACACCTAAAACACCTATAACACATTAAACACCTATAACACCTAAAACCACTATAACACCATGAACAACTATAACACCTAGAACAACTAAAACACATAAAACCACTATAAAACATGGAACAACTATAACACCTAAAACAACTAAAACAGCTAAAATAACTATAACAACTAAAACAACTAGAACAACTAAAACACTCATAACAACTATAACAACTATAACACATAAAACAAGAAGGACAACTAAACAACTATAACACTAAAACAACTAAAACAACTGAAGCAACTTGAACAACTATAACAACTATAACAACTATAACAACTAAAACAACTAAAACAACTATAACACCTAAACCAACTATAACAACTTAGACAACTAAAACACATAAAACGATTAAAAATAAACTATTACAACTAAAACAACTATAACAACACAAACAACTAAAACAACTAAAACACCTAGAAAACCTAAAACACCTGAAACAACTAAAACACCTATAAAAACTATAACACCTTAAACAACCAAAACAACTAAAACAACTAAACAACTAAAACGTATACAACAACTATAACAACTAAAACAACTAAAACAACTAAGACAACTATAACAACTAAAACAACTAAAACAACCAAAACACCTAGAACCAATATAACACCTAAAACAACTAAAAAACATAGAACAACCATAACACCTATGACAACTAGAACAGTTGAGATAACTAAAACAACTACAACAACTAGAACAACTAAAACAACTAAAACAAGTAAAACAACTAAAATGCCTAAAACAACTATAACACCTAGCACACCTAAATCAAATAAAAAACATACAACAACTAAAACAACTTGAGTAACTATGACAGTTAAAACAACTAGAACAACTATAACAACTAAAACAACTAAAACAACTAAAACAACTAAAACAACTAAACACCTGAAACAACTATAACAACTAAAACAACTAAAATACCTAAAACAACTATAACAACTAAAATAACTAAAACACTCAAAACACATATAACACCTACAACACCTATAACACCTGGAACACATATAACAACTGAAACACCTAAAACAACTAAAACACCTGAAACAACTGAAACACCTAAAACAACTATAACACCTAAACGACTAAACACCTAAAACAACTGGAACAACTAAACAACTAAAACAACTAAAACAACTCGAACAGTTAAAACAACTACAGCAACTGAAACAACTTAAACAACTAAAACAACTAAAACAACTAAAACAACTTAACACCTAAAACACCTACAACACCTATAACACCTAGAACACCTACAACAGATATACCATCTAAAACACCTGAAAAAAATGGAACACATGTAACAACTATAACACCTTAAACAACTAAAACAACTACAACAACTAAATCAACTAAAAAAACTAAACAACTAAAGCAACTAAACAATTATAACAACTAAAACAACTACAACAACTAAAACACCTAGAAAACCTTTAACACCTACAACAACTAAAACACCTATAAAAACTAAAACACCTGAAACAGCTATAACAACGTAAACAACTAAACAACTAAAACACCTATAACCACTAAAACAACTGAAACAACGATAACAACTATAACAACTAAAACAACTAAAGCAACTATAACAACTAAAACCACTAGAACAACTAAAACGACTAGAATAACTAAAACAACTATAACACCAAAAAGAACTAAAACCACTTGAACAACTATAACAAATAAAACAACTAAAACAACTTTACAACTAAAACAACTAAAACCCCTGAAACAACTAAAACACCTGTAGCAACTAAAACACCTAGAACAACTAAAACACCCAAAAAAACAACTAAAACGCCTGAACAAATAAATCACCTATAACGACTGTAACACTTAAAACACCTATAACACCTAAAACACCTATAACACCTAAACACCTACAACACCTAAAACACCTGAAACACCTAAACACCTAAACACCTAAACACCTAGAACACCTAAAACACCTAAAAAAAACTACAACTAAAACACTTAGAACAACTAAAACACCTAGAACCAATAAAACACCTAAAACAACTAAAAAACATTGTCCAACCATACCACCTATGACAACTAAAACAGTTAAAATAACTAAAACAACTACAACAACTAGAACAACTGAAACAACTACAACAAGTAAAACAACTAAAATACCTAAAACAACTATAAAAACGAGCACACCTAAAACAAATAAAACACATACAACAACTAAAACAACTAGAACAACTATAACAGTTAAAACAACTAGAACAACTTTTACTACTAAAACAACTTAAACAACTAACCACCTGAAACAACTATAACAACTAAAACAACTAAAATACCTATAATAACTATAACAACTAGAACAACTGAATCAACTAAAACACCTAAATCAACTAAAACACCTCAAACAACTATAACACCTAAACCAACTAAAACACCTAAAACACATATAACACCTACAACACCGATAACACCTGAAACACATATAACAACTGGAACACCTAAAACAACTAAAACACCTGAAACAACTGAAACACCTAAAACAAATATTACACCTAAACAACTAAACACCTAAAACAACTGGAACAACTAAAACAACTAAAACAACTCAACAGTTAAAACAACTACAACAACTGTAACAACTTGAACAACTAAAACAACTAAAACACCTATAACAACTAAACAACTAAAACAACGATAACAACTATAACAACTAAAACAACTAAAGCAACTATAACAACTAAAACCACTACAACAACTAAAACGACTAGAATAACTAAAACAACTATAACACCAAAAAGAACTAAAACCACTAAAACAACTATCACGACTAAAACAACTGAAACAACTATAACAACTAAAACAACTAAAACACCTGAAACAACTGAAACACCTATAACAACTAAAACACCTAGAACAACTGAAACACCCAAAAACAACTAAAACGCCTAAACAAATAAATCACCTAAAACGACTGTAACACTTAAAACACCTATAACACCTAAAACACCTATTACACCTAAACACCTACAACACCTAAAACACCTGAAACACCTAAACACCTAAACACCTAAACACCTAGAACACCTAAAACACCTAAAAAAAACACGTACAACTATAACACTTAAAACAACTAAAACACCTACAACGTCTAGAACACATAAAACAAATAGAACACCTGAAACAACTATAGCAACGAAAACAACTATAACAACTTGAACAACTAAAACAACTAAAACAACTAAAACAACTATAAATCCTACAACAACTAAAACACCTAGAACAACTAAAACAACTAAACAACTAAAACACCTAAACAACTAGAACAACTAGAACAACTAAGACAACTAAAACAACTGAAACAACTCAAACAACTAAAACATCTATAACAACTAAACACCTAAAGCAACAAGAACACCTAAAACAACTAAAACACCCATATCTAAAACACCTAAAACAACTAGAACACCTTAAACAACTAAAACACCTAAAACAACTAACAACAGAACAATTAAAACACCTAAACGATCTAAAACACCTAAAACAACAAAACACCTACAACAACTATAACACCTAAAAGACCGAAAACACCTTATAACACCTAAATACCTAAAACACCTATTAAAGTAAACACATATAACACCTAAACAACTAAAACATCTCGAACAACTAGAACACCTAGAACAACTGAAACACCTCAAACAAATATAAAACATAGAACCACTATAACACATAAAACAATTAAAACAGCTAAAATAACTATAACAACTAAAACAACTAGAACAACTAAAACACCTAAAACAACTAGAACAACTCAACACATATAACAACTAAGACAACTAAAACAACTGTAACACCTAAAACAACTAAGCACCTATAACAAATAAAACACCTAAAACAACTAAAACAACTAGAACAACTAAAACACTGAAACAACTAAAACAATTAAACAACTAAACAAATGAAACAACTATAACAACTCTAACAACTAAAAAAACTAAAATAACTAAAACAACTAAAACACTTATAACAACTAAACAACTATAACAACTAAAACGCATATAACAATTTAAACACCTGAAACAACTGAAACAACCATAACACATAAAATAACGAGAACAATTAAAACAACTAAAAAACATAGAACAACCATAACACCTATGACAACTAAAACAGTTAAAATAACTAAAACAACTACAACAACTATAACAACTAAAAGAACTAAAACAACTAAAACAACTAAAATACCTAAAACAACTATAACACCTAGCACACCTAGAACAAATATAACACATAAAACAACAAAAACAACTAGAACAACTATAACAGTTAAAACAACTAGAACCACTTGAACAATTAAAACAACTAAAACACCAAGAACAAGTGAAACCACTAGAACAACTAAAACAACTATAACAACTAAAACAACTAAAACACCTGAAACAACTATAACATATAAAACAACTAGAACACCTTTAACAACTACATCACCTAAAACAACTATAAATACTATAACAACTGCAACAACTCTAACAACTAAAACAACTAGAACAACCAAACAACTAAAACAACTAAAACAACTAAAACACCTAGAACAACTAAAACAACTAAAACAACTAAAACAACTAAAACACCTAGAACAACTATAACAACTTTAACTACTAAAACAACTAAAACAACTAAAACAACTAAACAACTTAAACAACTAAAACAACTACAACAACCAAAACAACTAGAACAACTGCAACAACCTAAACACACACAACAACTAAAACACCTAGGACAACTAAAACACCTATAACAACTACAACACCTAGAACAACTATAACACCTAAACCACTATAACACCTAAAACAACTTGAAAACCTAGAACAACTTAAACACCTAGAACAACTAAAACGCCATTACAAATAAAAAACCTATAAACAACTATAACACTTATAACACCTAAAACCCATACAACACCTGAAGCCCCTCAAACACGTAAAACACCTTAAACACCTAAACAACTTAAACAACTAAACACCTAAACCAACTAAAACACCTAAACCAACTAAAAAACCTATAAAACTTATAACACCTAAAACACCTATAACATATAAAACACCTCAAACACCTAAAACAACTATAACACTTAATAAACTAAAACACCTAGAACACCAAGAAACAAATAAAACACCTTTAACAACTAGAACCACTAAAACAACTAAAACAACTATAACAACTGAAACACCTAGAACAACTAAAACAACTATAACAATTAAAACACCTGAAACAAATAAAACAACTAGAACAACTAAAACAACTAAAACAACATAAACAACTAAACCAACTAAAACCACTAGAACAACTGAAACAACTAAAACAACGCAAACAACTAAAACAACTAAAACAACTACAACACTAAAACAATTAAAACACCTAAAACACTTATAACACCTAAACACCCGGACACCTAAATCCCCTATAACACCTAAAAACAACTAGAACACATAAAACAACTATAACACCTATAACAACAACAACACCTATAACAACTAAAACAACTAGAACAACTAAAACAACTAAAACAACTAAAACAACTAAACAACTAGAGCAACTGAAACAACTAAAACACCTTGAACAACTAAAATAACTAAAACAACACAAACAACTAAAGCGCCTAAAACAACTATAACAACTAAAACAACTAAGACAACTAAAACAACTAAACAACTATAACAACTACAACAACTAAAATAACTAAAACAACTATAACAACTACAACAACTAAAACAACTAAAACAACTGAAACAACTAAAGCAACTCAAACAACAAAAACAACTACAACAACTGAAACACCTATAACAACTATAACACCTAAAACAACTGAAACAACTATAACACATAAAACAACTTAACAACTGAAACAACTAAAACAACTAAAACAACTAAAACAACTAAAACAACTAAAACAATTAAAACCCCTATAACACCTATATCAACTAAAACAACTAAAACAACTATAACAACTGAAACAACTGAAAAAACTATAACAAATATAACAACTAGAACAACTAAAATACTTATAACACCTAAAACAACTAGAACAACTAAAACAGCTTAAACAACTAAAATAACTAAAACAACAAGAACACCTAAGAAACAACTTGAACACCTAAACCAACTTAAACACCTAAACAACTAAAACACCTATAACTGTTATAGGCTTTTTAGTTGGTTTAGGTGTTTAGTTGGTTTAGGTGTTATAGTTGTTTGAGGTGTTTTAGTTTTTTATGGCGTTTTAGTTGTTTTAGTTGTTTTAATTGTTCTAGTTATGTTATGTGTTATGGTTCTTTTAGTTGTTTCAGGTGTTGAAGTTGTTATAAGCGTTTAAGTTGTTATAGTTGTTTTGTTGTTATTAGTGTTTTAGTTGTTATAGGTGTTTCAGTTGTTTTACTTTTTTTAGTTGTTATAGTTGTTTTAGTTGTTTTAGTTGTTTTAGTTATTGCAGTTGTTTTAGTTGTTATAGTTGATGTAGTTGTTTTAGTTGTTCTAGGTGTTTTAGTTGTTTCAGTTGTTGTAGTTGTTATGAGTGTTGTAGTTGTTCTAGTTGTTTTAGTTGTTATATGTGTTCTATTTGTATTAGGTGTTTTAGTTGTTCTAGGTGATATAGTTGTTTTAGTTGTCTTAGTTGTTATATGTGTTTGAGTTGTTTTAGTTGTTTTAGGTGTCCTAGTTGTTCTATTTGTTTAGTGTTATAGTTATTTTAGCTGTTTCAGTTGTTTTATGTGTTATAGTTGTTCTATGTTTTTTATTTGTTTGAGGTGTTTTAGTTGTTCTATGGGTTTTTGTTGCTATAGGTGTTTTAGTTGTCATAGGTGTTTAGTTGTTGTTTGGTGCTTAAGGTGTTTAGTTGTTTATAGTTGTTTAGTTGTTTAGTTGTTTTGGTTGTAGTTGTTTTAGTTATTATAGTTTTTTTTAGTTGTTGGAGTTGTTCTAGTTGTTTCATTTGTTTAGTTGTTTAATTGTTCTAGTTGTTACAGTGTTTTAGTTGTTCTAGTTGTTTTAGCTGTTTAGGTGTTTTATTTGTTATAGGTGTTTAGTTGTTTAGGTGTTATAGTTGTTTTAGTTGTCTTAGTTGTTATATGTGTTTGAGTTGTTTCAGTTGTTTCAGGTGTTTTTGTTGTTCTAGTTGTTCTAGTTGTATTAGTTGTTATAGTTATTTAGCTGTTTTAGTTGTTTTATGTGTTATAGTTGTTCTATGTTTTTTATTTGTTTGAGGTGTTTTAGTTGTTCTAGGTGTTCTAGTTGTTCAAGATGTTTTAGTTGTTTAGGTGTTATAGGTGTTTATGTGTTATAGGTGTTTTAGGTGTTGTAGGTGTTTTAGGTGTTATAAGGCGTTTTCGGTGTTTTAGGTGTTATAGTTGTTGTAGGTGTTTAGTTGTTTTGGGTGTTTTAGTTCTTTTAGGTGTTTCAATTGTTCTGGTGTTTAGTTGTTCTAGGTGTTTTAGTTGTTTTAGGTGTTCTAGTTGTTTTAGGTGTTCTAGTTATAGGTGTTTTAGTTGTTTTATGTGTTCTAGTTGTTTTAGGTAATTAGTTGTTATAGGTGTTCTAGTTGTTTGAGTTGTTTCAGTTGTTTCAGTTGTTTTAGTTATTCTAGTTGTTTAGCTGTTCTAGTTGTTTTAGTTGTTTTAGTTGTTCTAGTTGTTTAGGTGTTCTAGTTGTTTTAGTTGTTTTAGTGTTTCCAGGTGTTTAAGTTGTTGTAGGATTTATAGTTGTTTTAGTTGTTTTAGTTGTTCAAGTTGTTATAGTTGTTTTCGTTGTTATAGTTGTTTCAGGTGTTCTATTTGTTTTAGGTGTTCTAGGTGTTAGTTTTTTTTGTTGTTTTAGTTGTTTAAGTTGTTTCAGTTGTTATAGTTGTTTTAACTGTTGAGTTGTTTTAGTTGTTTTAGTTGTTTTAGTTGTTCCAGTTGTTTTAGGTGTTTAGTTGTTATAGGTGTTATAGTTGTTTTATGTGTTGTAGGTGTTATATGTGTTTTAGGTGTTTTAGTTGGTTTAGGTGTTTTAGTTGTTTAAGGTGTTTTAGTTGATTTAGGTGTTTTAGTTGTTTTAGTTGTTTAGTTGTTTAGGTGTTTTAGTTGTTTTAGTTGTTTTAGTTGTTATAGTAGTTCCAGGTGTTTATTTGTTTTAGTTGTTTTAGTTGTTTTAGTTGTTTTAGTTGTTATAGTTGTTATAGTTGTTTTAACTGTTATAGTTGTTATAGTTGTTTTAGTTGTTTTAGTTGCTTAGTTGTTTAGGTGTTTTAGTTGTTTTAGTTGTTTTAGTTGTTTAAGTTGTTGTAGTTGTTTCAGTTGTTAGAGTTGTTTTAGCTGTTCAATTTGTTATAGATGTTTTAGGTGTTATAGTTATTTTGAGTGTTTTAGTTGTTATATGTGTTTTATGTAATATAGGTGATGTAGGTGTTTAGGTGTTATAGGCTTTTTAGTTGGTTTAGGTGTTTTAGTTGGTTTAGGTGTTATAGTTGTTTGATGTGTTTTAGTTTTTTATGGCGTTTTAGTTGTTTTAGTTGTTTTAATTGTTCTAGTTATTTTATGTGTTATGGTTGTTTTAGTTGTTTCAGGTGTTGAAGTTGTTATAAGCGTTTAAGTTGTTATAGTTGTTTTGTTGTTATTAGTGTTTTAGTTGTTATAGGTGTTTCAGTTGTTTTACTTTTTTTAGTTGTTATAGTTGTTTTAGTTGTTTTAGTTGTTCTAGTTATTGCAGTTGTTTTAGTTGTTATAGTTGTTGTAGTTGTTTTAGTTGTTCTAGGTGTTTTAGTTGTTTCAGTTGTTGTAGTTGTTATGAGTGTTGTAGTTGTTCTAGTTGTTTTAGTTGTTTTATGTGTTCTATTTGTATTAGGTGTTTTAGTTGTTCTAGGTGTTATAGTTGTTTTAGTTGTCTTTGTTGTTATATGTGTTTGAGTTGTTTTAGTTGTTTTAGGTGTCCTAGTTGTTCTATTTGTTTAGTTGTTATAGTCATTTTAGCTGTTTCAGTTGTTTTATGTGTTATAGTTGTTCTATGTTTTTTATTTGTTTGAGGTGTTTTAGTTGTTCTATGGGTTTTTGTTGCAATAGGTGTTTTAGTTGTCATAGGTGTTTAGTTGTTTTTTAATGCTTAAGGTGTTTAGTTGTTTATAGTTGTTTAGTTGTTTAGTTGTTTTGGTTGTAGTTGTTTTAGTTATTATAGTTTTTTTTAGTTGTTGGAGTTGTTCTAGTTGTTTCATTTGTTTAGTTGTTTAATTGTTCTAGTTGTTACAGTGTTTTAATTGTTCTAGTTGTTTTAGTTGTTTAGGTGTTTTATTTGTTATAGGTGTTTAGTTGTTTAGGTGTTATAGTTGTTTTAGTTGTCTTAGTTGTTACATGTGTTTGAGTTGTTTTAGTTGTTTCAGGTGTTTTTGTTGTTCTAGTTGTTCTAGTTGTATTAGTTGTCATAGTTATTTAGCTGTTTTAGTTGTTTTATGTGTTATAGTTGTTCTATGTTTTTTATTTGTTTGAGGTGTTTTAGTTGTTCTAGGTGTTCTAGTTGTTCAAGATGTTTTAGTTGTTTAGGTGTTATAGGTGTTTTATTTGTTATAGGTGTTTTAGGTGTTGTAGGTGTTATAGGTGTTTAGGTGTTTAGGTGTTTTAGGTGTTATAAGGCGTTTTCGGTGTTTTAGGTGTTATAGTTGTTGTAGGTGTTTAGTTGTTTTGGGTGTTTTAGTTCTTTTAGGTGTTTCAATTGTTCTGGTGTTTAGTTGTTCTATGTGTTTTAGTTGTTTTAGGTGTTCTAGTTGTTTTAGGTGTTCTAGTTGTTTTAGGTAATTAGTTGTTATAGGTGTTCTTGTTGTTTGAGTTGTTTCAGTTGTTTCAGTTGTTTTAGTTGTTCTAGTTGTTTAGCTGTTCTAGTTGTTTTAGTTGTTTTAGTTGTTCTAGGTGTTTAAGATGTTGTAGGATTTATAGTTGTTTTAGTTGTTTTAGTTGTTTTAGTTGTTCAAGTCGTTATAGTTGTTTTCGTTGTTATAGTTGTTTCAGGTGTTCTATTTGTTTTAGGTGTTCTAGGTGTTGTAGGTGTTTTAGTTGTTTTGAGTGTTATAGTTGTAGTTTTTCTTTTGTTTTTAGGTGTTTTAGGTGTTCTAGGTGTTTAGGTGTAATAGGTGTTGTAGGTGTTATAGGTGTTTTAAGTGTTACAGTATTTTAAGGTGTTGTATTGTTTATGCGTTTTAGTTGTTTTTAAGGGGGGGTTTTAGTTATTATAGGTGTTATAGTTGTTTCACGTGTTCAAGTTGTTTTAGTTGTTATAGTTGTTATAGTTGTTTTAGTTGTTATAGTTGTTTTAGTGGTTAAAGTTCTTTTTGGTGTTATAGTTGTTTTAGTTAATCTAGTCGTTTTGGTTGTTCTAGTGGTTTTAGTGGTTATAGTTGTTTAGTTGTTTTAATCGTTTTAGTTGTTTTAGTTGTCTTAGTTGTTATAGTTGTTATAGTTGTTATCGCTGTTTTAGTTGTTTTAGTTGTTATAGCTGTTTTAGTTGTTTAGTTGTTTTCGTTGTTATAGTTGTTCCAGGTGTTTTAGTTTTTATAGGTGTTTTAGTTGCTGTAGGTGTTATAAGTTTTCTAGGTGTTTTAGTTGTTTTAGTTGTTCTAGTTGTTATAGTTGTTTTAGTTGTTTTAGTTGTTTAGTTGTTTTAGTTGATTTATTTGTTTTAGTTGTTCTAGTTGTTTTAGTTGTTTTAGTTGTTTAAGGTGTTATAGTTGTCATATGTGTTCTAGTTTTTTTTAGGTGTTTTGGTTGGTATATCTGTTTTAGGTGTTCTAGGTGTTATAGGTGTTATAGGTGTTTTAGGTGTTTAGTTCTTTTAGTTGTTTAAGTTGTTTAAGTTGTTTCTGTTGTTGTAGTTGTTTTAACTACTGAGTTGTTTTAGTTGTTTTAGTTGTTTTAGTTGTTCCAGTTGTTTAAGTGTTTAGTTGTTTTAGGTGTTATAGTTAATTTAGGTGTTTCAGTTGTTTCAGGTGTTTTAGTTGTTTTAGGTGTTAGGTGTTTAGGTGTTCTAGTTGTTTGAGGTGTTTTAGTTGTTATATGTGTTACAGGTGTTATAGGTGTTGTAGGTGTTATATATGTTTTAGGTGTTTTAGTTGGTTTAGGTGTTTTAGTTGTTTAAGGTGTTCTAGTTGATTTAGGTGTTTTAGTTGTTTCAGTTGTTTTAGTTGTTATTGTTGTTCCAGTAGTTTTAGTTGTTTTATGTGTTTTATTTGTTTTAGGTGTGCTAGGTGTTATGGTTATTTTAGGTATTTTAATTGTTTTACTTGTTTTAGTTGTTCTTGTTGTTCTAGTTGTTGTAGTTGTTTTAGTTATTTTAACTGTTTTAGTTGTCATAGGTGTTATAGTTGTTTTATGTTTTCTAGTTGTTTTAGGTGTTTTATTGGTTCTAGGTGTTTTAGTTGTTCTAGTTGTTTTAGTTGTTATCGTTGTTTTAGTTGTTGTAGTTGTTTTAGTTGTTACAGTTGTTATAGGCGTTTTAGTTGTTTAGTTGTTTTAGTTATTTTAGTTGTTTTAGGTGATAGAGTTTGTATAGGTATTTTAGTTGTTTTAGGTGTTTTAGGTTTTCTAGGTGTTTAGTTGTTTTAGTTGTTTCTGTTGTTATAGTTGTTTTAGTTGTAATAGTTTTTTAGTTGTTTAGGTGTTTTAGTTATTTAAGTTGTTATAGTTGTTTTAGGTGTTCCAGTTGTTTTAGTTGTTTTAGTTGTTTCAGTTGTTATAGTTTGTTTTAGTTGTTTAGTTGTTTTAGGTGTTATAGTTGTTTTAGTTGTTATAGTTGTTTAAGGTGTTATTGTTCTTATTGGTGTTTCAGTTGTTCTATGTGTTTTAGTGTTTTTTTTGGTGTTCAAGGTGTTTTAGTTGTTCCTAGTTGTTTAGTTGTTTAAGTTGTTTTAGTTATTTTAGTTGTTTTAGTTGTTTTAGTTGTTATAGTTGTTATAGTTGTTCTAGTTGCTTCAGTTGTTTTAGTTGTTTTAGTGTTATAGTTGTTCTAGTTGGTTTAGTTGTTTACGTGTTTTATTTGTTATAGGTGTTCTAGTTGTTTTAGGTGTTATAATTGTTTAGTTGTCTTACTTGTCTTATGTGTTTTAGTTGTTATACTTGTTATAGGTGTTTTAGTTGTTCTAGTTGTTTTAGTTCTGATAGTTATTTTAGCTGTTTTAGTTGTTTTAGGTGTTATAGTTTTTCTATGTTTCATAGTGGTTTTAGGTGTTTTAGTTGTTCTAGGTGTTATAGTTGTTCAAGGTGTTATAGTTGTTTTAGGTGTTATAGAGGTTTTATGTGTTATAGGGGTTGTAGTTGTTTTAGGTGTTGTAGGTGTTATAGGTGTTTAGGTGTTTTAGGTGTTTTAGGTGATATATGGTGTTTTCCTTGTTTTATGTGTTATAGTTGTTGTAGGTGTTTAGTTGTTTGGGTGTTTTAGTTCTTTTAGTGGTTTTAGTTGTTCTGGTGTTTTGTTTGTTTAGGTGTTCTAGTTGTTTTAGTTGTTTTAGTTGTTCTAGGTGTTTAAGGTGTTGTAGGATTTATAGTTGTTTTAGTTGTTTTAGTTGTTTTAGTTGTTCAAGTTGTTATAGTTGTTTTCGTTGTTATAGTTGTTTCAGGTGTTCTATTGGTTTTAGGTGTTCTAGGTGTTGTAGGTGTTTTAGTTGTTTTAAGTGTTTAGTTGTAGTTTTTTTTTTTGTTTATAGGTGTTTTAGGTGTTTTAGGTGTTAAGGTGTAATAGGTGTTGTAGGTGTTATATATGTTTTAAGTGTCAGAGTCTTTTAAGGTGTTTTATTTGTTTATGCGTTTTAGTTGTTTTATGAGTGTTTTAGTTGTTTTGGGTGTTTTAGTTGTTAAAGGTGTTTTAGTTGTTTCACGTAATTAAGTTGTTTTAGTTGTTATAGTTGTTTTAGTTGTTTTAGTTGTTATAGTTGTTTTAGTGGTTATAGTTATTTATGGTGTTATAGTTGTTTTAGTTATTCTAGTCGTTTTAGTTGTTCTAGAGGTTTTAGTGGTTATAGTTGTTTAGTTGTTTTAGTTGTTTTAGTTGTTTTAGTTGTCTTAGTTGTTATAGTTGTTATAGTTGTTATCGTTGTTTTAGTTGTTTTAGTTGTTATAGCTGTTTTAGTTGTTTAGTTGTTTTCGTTGTTATAGTTGTTTCAGGTGTTTTAGTTTATATAGGTGTTTTAGTTGTTGTAGGTGTTATAAGTTTTCTAGGTGTTTTAGTTGTTTTAGTTGTTATAGTTGTTATAGTTGTTTTAGTTGTTTTAGTTGATTAGTTGTTATAGTTGATTTAGTTGTTTAGTTGTTTTAGTTGTTTTAGTTGTTTTAGTTGTTTAAGGTGTTATAGTTGTTATATGTGTTCTAGTTTTTTTAGGTGTTTTAGTTGGTATATCTGTTTTAGGTGTTCTAGGTGTTATAAGTGTTTTAGGTGTTCAGTTCTTTTAGTTGTTTTAGTTGTTTAAGTTGTTTAAATTGTTTCAGTTGTTGTAGTTGTTTTAACTGTTTGAGTTGTTTTAGTTGTTTTAGTTGTTTTAGTTGTTCCAGTTGTTTAAGTGTTTAGTTGTTTTAGGTGTTATAGTTAATTTAGGTGTTTCAATTGTTTCAGGTGTTTTAGTTGTTTTAGGTGTTAGTTGTTTAGGTGTTCTAGTTGTTTTAGGTGTTTAGTTGTTATATGTGTTTCAGGTGTTATAGGTGTTGTAGGTGTTATATATGTTTTAGGTGTTTTAGTTGGTTTAGGGGTTTTAGTTGTTTAAGGTGTTTTAATTAATTTAGGTGTTATAGTTGTTTAGTTGTTTTAGTTGTTATTGTTGTTCCAGTTGTTTTAGTTGTTATATGTGTTTTATTTGTTTTAGGTGTGCTAGGTGTTATAGTTGTTTTAGGTATTTTAATTGTTTTACTTGTTTTAGTTGTTCTAGTTGTTCTAGTTGTTGTACTTGTTTAAGTTATTTTAACTGTTTTAGTTGTAATAGGTGTTATAGTTGTTTTATGTTTTCTAGTGGTTTTAGGTGTTTTATTGGTTCTAGGTGTTTTAGTTGTTCTAGTTGTTTTAGTTGTTACCGTTGTTTTAGCTGTTTTAGTTGTTTTAGTTGTTACAGTTGTTTCTAGGCGTTTTAGTTGTTTAGTTGTTTTAGTTTTTTTAGTTGTTTTAGGTATTAGAGTTTGTATAGGTGTTTTAGTTGTTTTATGTGTTTTAGGTTTTTTAGGTGTTTAGTTGTTTTAGTTGTTTCTGTTGTTATAGTTGTTTTAGTTGTAATAGTTTTTAGTTGTTTAGGTGTTTTAGGTATTCAAATTGTTATAGTTGTTCTAGGTGTTTCAGTTGTTTTAGTTGTTTAAGTTGTTTCAGTTGATATAGTTGTTTTAGTTGTTTAGTTGTTTTAGTTGTTTTAGTTGTTTTAGTTGTTTTAGTTGTTATAGTTGTTATAGTTGTTCTAGTTGCTTCCGTTGTATTAGTTGTTTTAGTGTTATAGTTGTTCTAGTTGGTTTAGTTGTTTACGTATTTTATTTGTTGTAGGTGTTTTAGTTGTTTTAGGTGTTATAGTTGTTTAGTTGTCTTACTTGTCCTATGTGTTTTAGTTGCTATACTTGTTATAGGTGTTTTAGTTGTTCTAGTTGTTTTAGTTGTTATAGTTATTTTAGCTGTTCTAGTTGTTTTAGGTGTTATAGTTTTTCTATGTTTCTTAGTGGGTTTAGGTGTTTTAGTTGTCCTAGGTGTTATAGTTGTTCAAGGTGTTATAGTTGTTTTAGGTGTTATAGGGGTTTTATGTGTTATAGGTGTTTTAGGTGTTTAGGTGTTGTAGGTGTAATAGGTGTATAGTTGTTTTAGGTGTTTTAGGTGATATGAGGTGTTTTCCTTGTTATATGTGTTATAGTTGTTGTAGGTGTTTAGTTGTTTAGGTGTTTTAGTTCTTTTAGTGGTTTTAGTTGTTCTGGTGTTTTGGTTGTTTAGGTGTTTTAGTTGTTTAGGTGTTTTAGTTGTTTTAGGTGTTTTAGTTATAGGTGTTTTAGTTGTTTAGGTGTTTAAGTTGTTTAAGGTGTTCTAGTTGTTTCTTAGGTGTTCTTGTTGGTTTAGTTGTTTTAGGTGTTTAGTTGTTTTAGTTGTTTTAGTTGTTCTAGTTGTTTTAGTTGTTATAAGTGTTTTAGTTGTGTTAGTTGTTATAGTTGTTCTATGTGTTTTAGTTGTTCTAGTTGTTTAGTTGTTTCAGTTGTTATAGTTGTTCAAGTTGTTTTAGTTGTTTTAGTTGTTATAGTTGTTTTAGGTGTTTTAGGCGTTCAAGGTGTTTTAGTGGTTATAGTTGTTTTAGTTGTTTCAGGTGTTTTAGTTGTTTTAGTTGTTATAGTTGTTCTAGGTGTTTTAGTTGTTTTAGTTGTTTTAGTTGTTTTAGTTGTTTAGTTGTTTTAGTTGTGTTAGTTGTTTAGTTGTTATAGTTGTTTTAGTTGATTAAGTTGTTATAGTTGTTGTATGTGTTCTAGTTGTTTTAGGTGTTTTAGTTGTCATATCTGTTTTCGGGGTTCTAGGTGTTATAGGTGTATTGGGTGTTTAGTTGTTTTAGTTGTTTTAGTTGTTTGTAAAGTTGTTTCAGTTGTTCTAGTTGTTTAGTTGTTAAAGTTGTATTAGGTGTTTTAGGCGTTCAGGGTGTTTTAGTGGTTATAGTTGTTTTAGTTGTTTCAGGTGTTTTAGTTGTTTTAGTTGTTATAGTTGTTCTAGGTGTTTTAGTTGTTCTAGTTGTTTTAGTTGTTTTAAACTAAACTAACTGTTATAGTTGCATAGTTTCATCAGGTGTTTAGTTGTTTTAGTTGTTTTAGTTGTTTGTAAAGTTGTTTCAGTTGTTCTAGTTGTTTTAGTTGATGAGTTGTTTTAGTTGTTTTTTGTTGTTCTAGTTTTTTCAGTTCTTTTAGGTGTTTTAGTTGTTTAGGTGTTATAGTTGTTCTAGGTGTTTCAGTTGTTTCAGGGGTTTAGTTGTTCTAGGCGTTTAGGTGTTTTAGTTGTTATAGGTGTATTAGTTGTTATATGTGTTTCAGGTGTTTTAGGTGTTGTAGGTGTTATATGTGTTTTAGGTGTTATAGTTGGTTTATGTTTTTTAGTTGTTTTAGGTGTTATAGTTGTTTTAGGTGATTTAGTTGTTATAGTTGTTTTAGTTTTTATAGTTGTTTTAGGTGTTTTAGTTGTTGTAGTTGTTATAGTTGTTTAGGTGTTTTATTTGTTTCTGTTGTTTTAGTTATTTTATTTGTTTTAGTTGTTATAGTTGTTTTAACTGTTATAGTTGTTCTAGTTGTTTTAGTTGTTCTAGGTGTTTTATTTGTTTAAGGTGTGCTAGGTGTTTTAGTTGTTATGGGTGTTATAGTTAATTTAGTTGTTTTAGTTGTATTCGTTGTTCTAGTTGTTGTAGTTGTTTTAGTTGTTATAGTTGTTCTAGTTGTTTTATTTGTTCCAGTTGTTATAGTTGATATAGTTGTTTTAGTTGTTTTAGTGTTTTAGTTGTTCTAGTTGTTTCAGTTGATTCAGGTGTTTCATATGTTATTGGTGTTTTAGTTGTTTTAGGTGTTATAGTTGTTCTAGTTGTCTTAGTTGTTTTATGTGTTTTAGTTTTTCTTGTTGTTTTAGGTGTTGTAGTTGTTCTAGTTGTTTAGTTGTTTTAGTTATTTTAGTTGTTTTAGTTGTTTTATGTGTTATAGTTGTGATATGTTTTTTAGTTGTTTAGGTGTTTTAGTTGTTCTAAGTGTTTTAGTTGTTCTAGGTGTTTTAGTTGTTTTAGGTTTTATAGGTGTTATATGTGTCATAGGTGTTTTCGTTCTTTCACGTGTTTTTAGTTGTTTTGATGTTATAGTTGTTTTTTGGTGTTGTAGTTGATATAGGTGTTTTAGTTGTTTTAGGTGTTTCAGTTGTTTAAGTTGTAATAGTTATTCTATGTGTTTTAGTTGTTTTAGTTAATTTAGTTGTTTCAGTTGTTGTAGTTGTTTCAGTTGTTTAGTTGTTTTAGGTGTTTTAGTTGTTTTAGTTGTTATAGTTGTTTGAGGTGTTTTTGTTCTTATAGGTGTTTTAGTTGTTATAGGTGTTGTAGGTTTTTTTTGGTGTTCAATGTGTTTTAGTTGTTTCTAGTTGTTTAGTTGTTTTAGTTGTTCTGGTTGTTATAGTTGTTTTAGTTATTTTAGTTGTTATAGTTGTTCTAGTTGTTTCAGTTGTTTTAGTTGTTTAGTTGTTTTAGTGTTATAGTTGTTCTAGTTGGTTCAATTGTTTAGGTGTTTTATTTGTTATAGGTGTTCTAGTTGTTTCAGTGGTATAGGTGTTTAGTTGTCTTACTTTTTTTGTGTGTTATAGTTGTTATAGTTGTTATAGGTGTTTTAGTTGTTCTAGTTGTTTTAGTTGTTATAGTTATTTTAGCTGTTTAAGTTGTTCTAGGTGTTATAGTTGTTCTGTGTTTTCTAGTGGTTTTAGGTGTTTTAGTTGTTCAAGGTGTTATAGGTGTTCCAGGTGTTTTAGTGGTCTTAGGTGTTGTAGGTGTTTTATGTGTTATAGGTGTTTTAGGTGTTTTAGGTGTTATAGGTGTTTTAGGTGTTATAGGTGTTAAGGTGTTATAGGTGTTTTAGGTGTTATAAGGTGTTTTCCGTGTTTTAGGTGTTATAATTGTTGTAGGTGTTTAGTTGTTTAGGTGTTTTAGTTCTTTTAGGGGTTTTAGTTATTCTGGTGTTTTGGTTGTTGTAGGTGGTTTAGTTGTTTTAGGTGTTTTAGTTGTTTTAGGTGTTTTAGTTATAGGTGTTTTAGTTGTTTAGGTGTTTCCGTTGTTATAGGTGTTCTAGTTGTTTCTTAGGTGTTCTTGTTGTTTGAGTTGTTTAAGTTGTTTTAGTTTTTTTAGTTGTTTTAGTTGTTTAGTTGTTTTAGTTGTTATAAGTGTTATAGTTGTTTTAGTTGTTATAGTTGTTCGAGGTGTTTTAGTTGTCCTAGTTGTTCTAGTTGTTTCAGGTGTTGCAGTTGTTTTAGTTGTTGTATCAACTCAAACACCTAGATCAACTAAACACCTAGAACAACTAAAGCGCCTACGACAAATAGAAAAACCTCAAACAACTATAACACCTATAACATCCAAAACCTCTTTAACACCTGAAGTACCTAGAACACCTAAAACACCTAGAACACCTAAACAACTTGAACAACTAAAACACCTTATCCAACTAAAACACCTTATCCAACTAAAACACCTAAACAAACTAAAAAACCTATAACACCTATAACACCGAAAACACCTATAACACATAGAACACCTACAACACCTTGAACAACTAAAACATTTAGAAGCAACTAAAGCACCTAGAACACCTAAAACAACTAAAACACCTAAACAACTAGAACCAATTAAACAAATAAACAAATAAACAAATAAACAAATAAACAAATAAACAAATAAACAAATAAACAAATAAACAAATAAAAAATTAAACAAATAAACAAATAAACAAATAAACAAATGAACAAATGAACAAATAAACAAATAAACAAATAAACAAATAAACAAATAAACAAATAAACAAATAAACAAATAAAAAATTAAACAAATAAACAAATAAACAAATAAACAAATGAACAAATGAACAAATAAACAAATAAACAAATAAACAAATAAACAAATAAACAAATAA
>SDVV010002182.1:9270-23594 GCA_016164225.1 Gammarus roeselii | reverse complement strand
TATATATTTAGTGTAATGTGTGAAATACAAACACAAACGAATGGAGGATTATATATGCAACATGCCTGGTGGATCGTCTCTCGTCGTGACGAGGTTTCAAGGAATCATTGAAAATTATGAAATGACGTAATTTATATTCCCCTTGGTCAATGACAAAACGATTTAATTCAATCAAGTATCGAGTCGAAATCTAAAAAAGTTGTGAGTACATGCAATAGCCTGCATAGTGGAAGAAGTCCCGAACCCTGATTGAATTTCATATACCAGAGTCGGACAATGAAATCGAAAACTTGAGCTTGGTAACTGCCGAAGTTAAAATTCGAGTTAGAAAATGCAGATGGGTCAGCACTGGGGAAAGTTGTGCATGCTACACTTGCTCACGGATTTTTACACCGCATGTTCCGTAGTCACTAATTGTTCTAAAATAGGACTCAGTGAAACATTCATAAATCACTGCGAACACAGATTCCGGATAATGTGGTAGTTTTTGCAAATGATATTACGAATGAGACCTGGATTAAGGAGAGTGTTTGTCTTCGTCATGGTTATCCATTTGATGGGACCTCAAAGTTTTGGTGTTGCAGGCACTAACAGTTATCTATTGGATAATGTCAGCATAAACATTGTATTGTTTATGCTGACATTATCCAGAATACTAACGGAAGACGGTGACGAATATATCTATATTGTAGACTTATATAAATTATGATGTGGAAAGAATATTCCACACCCTAAAGCCTTACTTGCTTTAAATAAATATCTCACAGCAAGCAATAAATTAATTGAAAACATGTTTAACCGTCTCATTGTGAAAACGATTGTGGATCCAACTGTGCAGAAATCCATTCCATCTATTCTTCCTTTAACATGGTTATTCCTCATAAATTAGTTGTGTTTCTTGTTGATCAGCAGGCACACGTCGGAGCATCTGATCGCGATCCAAACAATTTCCAACGTAATGCCAGAACCAACGTTACAAATGAAATTTGACCTATAACACAAAGACCGCATTGGAGGTGCATTTTCTGAGTTTTATTCTCATTCACCAATGAAATACACTATATATGCATTTAATTAGTGATAAGATATCTTATGATGAAAAGTGTATGTATTATCGGTTACACAGATAGAGACCTTATTTTTAATTTCGCGTTTTATTTACGACATCTCTGCACCGCGATTGTCTGTTTTAAAGTATGGATCTAAACTTGATTTTAATGAAGTTCAAATAGAAAGCGATATCACAAATAAGGTCTATCTTTGTAACCGATAGTTCACTACACGAATACCATGACGCTCAACTTCATACCATCGTCATAACAGAAAAGGGTAGAGGTAACTACAGACTCACAAGATAAGACCACTCGAGCCTGCACTCGAGCTGAAAAGATCCGTGAGGGCAATCGTATAAAAAATACATAAAACCACGGGAAAGAGATACCCACCGTTTGAACTTGCAGTTCTAGGTAAATTATGTATGTCAATCACATATCTAATAACAACATATGAAGAATGCTTTATTTTCTATTTATCATCTATAGTTACAATACAAAACATGCACCAGCCCAACAGATATTCCCATAACTAGACCTACACAATACAAATAGATATAAAATATACACAACACCAAACAATCCCGAACTCCAGCCATCAGTCGTTCGCCAGCTACCAGCCGACTGCCAGCCAACAACCGACCGTAGCCACCAGTCGACCGCCACGCCAAGCGCCACCAGCCGACCACCAACACCGAAAGCCACTCGAGCAAGTCTATTTAACCATAAATACAATCCTTCGCTGAAGTCGGTTTTGTCACCCCATATACTACTTCTAGCAGAATATCTGGGGCGTTATTTAATAATAAAATAGAGTGGTACACTGTGAAATTGTTCTCGATGTTCACTCCCTTGAGAGGCAAACTCGTTGGTGAATTTTATGTCAGATATATTTACTGGGAAACCAGTGTCTCAGAGAAACTGGTAAAAAATCAGTACAAATGTTGCACACGGGGAGAAAAATTGTGTGGCAAAATCGTAAACATTATCAAATTGCATAATATAAAAATTCTTATCCATATTGATGGTCCGTTTGAGAGTTGGATGATCTTCGTCAAATTTAACAGGATGAGCGCTTATTAGGATAACTAGAACATGAACCATTTTGTCCCTGGCCACTCCTCTTCATACAGGGAGTGCGCCAGGAAATATAATATAACGAAACAGAGCAACGGTAGTAAGATAAGTTCGCTACAGAATATGTAATCTCATACACTTTACTAAACTTACGACCGATCTGATCTATGTGAAGCTCTTAAGTCTTGGTGTCTAGAATCAAAGTAAGATTCTTAATATGTGGCACCCGTTCTAAAACATGCATGACGTTGAACAAAACATATGCAGTTGGGAGTGATGTCGAGTTGGGACGATCATCAATCATGGTATACCCTCATGGGCAAAGAGTCAGCTACCTCCTAACCACGTTGAAAGCCTGAATATATAAGGTACATCAAGGTCAACCCCTTCGTCAAAGTGGTCAAATTGACAACTTTGACTTTACAAGTGGATTTACGAGTGGAAGGTTTCTATTCCACTGGTAAATCCTATCTTAAACTATCCAAAAGAAGGGGACAAAGACTGATAACGTGAGGATCAGCGACTTTGTTTGGCAGCACGTCAGATTTGTGTCGTTATCAACCAATGAGCAAGCCGGTCCACGAACACCTAAGGCTTGTAACTTTGTCTACAAAATAGCCTTATCAACGTAATTGAATGCTTTGAGCAGGTCAGGGAATAAATAAACGTTATGAGTTTTTTTCATGAAATGATTGAAAGAAGTCAGATAGTAGATGAAAAATTGTCAAGATTATAAAACATTTTTTTGTGGAGTCTCATTTTCTAACTAGAAATACAATCAATTACGAATAAATAAATTTCCCGTCTAATGTGGACAGCTTTTTTACGTACATCGATGAAAAAATTCGGGGTAGATATTGGAGTGCAGTTTGACGCACTGCTTGAGTCAGCCAACGGGAAAATACAGGAATCTAGAGAACATTTTTCTCTAGGTATTAAGTTGTTTGAATCGTTGCATAAATTCGCTTTGCAGCAAATCTAGCTAAACCAGAAGGTCTCTTGCTAATGACCACTGATGCTACAGCTCGGGCATGCCCAAGGACCATTGATATATACAGTGTAAATGGTTTGCCATGTCTCACAAGGCGCCTCTTCCTGGTGCGAGCGGGTAGGCTCGGAGATGATGTGGTCAGCACCAACAGAGGGAGCCACCATCACTCCAGATCCCACATAAGCAATTCGAATATTTATTTGTGCTCTACTCTCTTCATACACAATAATAGGCTTTTGAAACTGTGCCAATACGTTAAAGCTTAACAGCTTAGTATTGCTCGACGCTGCTCCAAAGGCGACAAAGATAGCATCAATTAGAGATGTTATTATGCCTAGTGAATGTCGGCTCAATATTTATGATCACTCTTCCTTGGGTTCTATAATTGACTAAAGGAACTCATCGTTGCGTCCTCATTACGGAATCTGGCCGCTGGGAGCTTTGAATGTTGTGAACTCGTTTACTGTAAAGAAGAGCGAGCTTTCCTGCCCTAAATTGGCGTGGGTGACCGCCTCTGTCAGAGTCTGACGCTTTCACGGCTATCCAAATCTTGTTGCTTCTGTTGTAGGTGCTTGAAATGGTCTGAATGTGTCTATACCTTCAGCAGTGTTTCATATTTTTGCCATTGAATAGGCTTCGTTATGACGCTCTATTGACGTACATAAACAGTCGTTGACAATATAGAAAATGATCTCTCGAACACTGCTTTTTGTTCAACCTAATCTATTCAGCACTACTGACCTTGACTCTCAATTGCAATCATGCTCGAATTGTAAGGCTTGCTCGTCATAAGGCTTGAACTACTTCAATAGTCAGCTCATTATGTCAATGCATTGAAGTGTAGGCAATAGTCAGCTCATTATGTCAATGCTATGAAGTGTAGGCAGTAGTCAGCTCATTATGTCAATGCTATGAAGTGTAGGCAATAGTCAGCGCATTATGTCAATGCTATGAAGTGTAGGCAGTAGTCAGCTCATTATGTCAATACTATTTAGTGTAGGCAATAGTCAGCTCATTATGTCAATGCTATGAAGTGTAGGCAATAGTCAGCTCACTATGTCAATGCTATGAAGTGTAGGCAATAGTCAGCGCATTATGTCAATGCTATGAAGTGTAGGCAATAGTCAGCTCATTATGTCAATGCTATGAAGTGTAGGCAATAGTCAGTTCATTATGTCAATGCTATGAAGTGTAGGCAATAGTCAGCTCATTATGTCAATGCTATGAGGTGTAGGCAATAGTCAGCTCATTATGTCAATGCTATGAAGTGTAGGCAATAGTAAGCTCATTATGTCACTGCTATGAAGTGTAGGCAAGCTGCCGGCCGTACTCCTGATCTACCTTTTATTATGTGATCATCTTTATATAGATAGACTAACGAATTCAAACGAGGAATATTCTATTTGAAGGGTATTTATGCCAATCTGGCTCGTTTATCAATGAATAAAATGTAACCATTCATTCGTATTGATGTAGGACTTTTTCAATAATATCGTTAGTATTTACCACACATAAAAGTGTATTGGTACAATTCAAAAGGGCACTGGACAGTTATTGTAAACAAAAATCACAATATATGCCCAGTACGATCCCTCCGCTAAACTGCTCGTGAATAAAATTTCAATAATACATATCACACCCTCCTTTCTGCCTTATTTTACACCCTTCAACACCAGCCTATAAGAGCAGGGTGGGTTCAACACCAGCCTATAAGAGCAGTGCGGGTTCAACACCAGCCTATAAGAGCAGGGCGGGTGATCGAAACAGAAAGAAAACACTTTGGGACCGAGATAAACAAGGAAAATGTACAGTTGCGGAATTAAATGGGCTTACAATTAGTTACTAAATGAATGCATTAATCATCATTTATGAGAATTTATTTGAACGCGTTCAGAATTCACGTAGAGGTAATGTTCATGTAAAATTCCGTATCAAAAATACATAAAAACTCAAATTCCTCGCGAAGGAAGTTTTGTATTATATGTTGAGCATAAAATATTTTTCTCACGCCGATGTAAATACATTACATAGGAGAATTAAAATTATTTTTTGAGTTATTAGCTTACAGCATCGATCAAACTATTACTGGAAGACTGAGAAGAGAAGTGGGCCAAGTCCATCCGTCTCACAATGCTCAATTTTTTTTCAGAGTATGGCTTTAATCATTGGAATTTAAATATTTCGTTATATTGTTTATTATATTACTTAACATCAGGCAATATTTAAAACAATGAATAGTTTAGTTACCAAGTTGAGATTTTTTTCGCATACCACTTTCTTCAGTTCTGAGGTGCGCCTGACCCTCGTCGTTAATGCCAGTCAGGATTGGTATTAATGTACGCCACTATGATACCATATGTACGCCACTATGATACCATATTCTCAGGTGAACATTAATAAATGAAGTTGTTCGAGATGCGGTCAAGTATATCAAAGAAAATTAAATTGAATATTGGTTGATAATTAGAAAATAACTATTAGTCTGAACGTCAAGGCCGTTGTTGCCCATGCAGAGGGCTTACAAACGAGATATTTCCTTATAACATCGTACGATGAAGATGAACATTTTATTATTCGCTACCTCATTTTTAATACATAATATAATGATGTTAAAATAAACTAGTAACCATAAGTGTCTTTGTTCCAAATAAACCGAGCAGTGCCCTTAATATTCAACTAATACCACTATAGTCAACCATCATTCAACGGCGACGTGTTCATAACCAGTCTGCGCGTAGATTTAAAACTGAAAGTGGATTGCGGTTCTGTCCAAACAAAGCCCGGGACTCATGGGAACAAAACTGATGTCTCTAGAAACGGAGACCGCAGTTCCATTTCCCTGCTTAAATGACTAATGCAATCTAATCTAGTCAATCTGGTTGTTGAACAGAGGATTTTTTGGGTTCAATAAATATCCTAGAACGAAGCAAAGACAAAGCTAATGCCAATCGGTTGTCTGTGTCTGCAGGGGTATCGGCATAATGTATTTTTTCCTCATAAATCGTTAAATTCTATGATGAGGAATTTTTGAGCAATATGCCAGGGGAATGTTAGAACAGTCGTTAAGGGAACTATAAACCTGCAGTCGCTGAGACAAAGAAATACCAGAAGAAGGAGAGAGATTTATGACCGGCGATTTGATCTCTCCCGACATCGCACAATCTTTTTAGTGCTCTGCAATTGGCCCACTTAGCCTTTCCTTGCGGGCTCCGGTCTCTGCAAGCAGTTCCAAAACACAGTACTTGCGAAAGTGCTCCTTAGCCTCTTCTTACGGCTCTTACAAATCATATCAGTTGCGAAAGCTTCCCTCATTCTCTAACTGTCTCTGGTCCTGGCAAGCATTCGCAGAGCATGGCACTTCCGAAAGCACTAATTATTCTCTCCCTTTGGCCCTTGCAAGCAGTTCCAAAACTTAGGGGTTGGGAAAAAAATCTTTAGCCATTTCCTTGGGGCTTTGATCATTGTAAGCAGTTCCAAAATACAGTACTTGCATAAGCGGTCTTAGCCTCTCACTGGGATTCCGGTCCCTGGAGGAAGCTCCAAATCACATCATTTGCAAAAGCGTTTGATTGCATCTTCTGGGGGCTTTGGTTCCGCAACCAGTAATAAAACGCAGCACTTGCGATAGTGCTCCTTGCCGTCTCCCTTTATTGCTTCAACGCCTACGAGAAGTTCCAAAACGCAGTACTTGCGATAGCGCTTCTTATCGTCTCCCTTTATTGCTTCAACGCCTACGAGCAGTTCCAAAACGCAGTACTTGCAAATGCGCTCGTATGCCTTTCCCTTGGGCTCTGGTCTCCTGCGAGCAGTTCCAAAAGGCACAACTTGCGACAGCCCTTCTTTTAGTGCTTCAGTTGCCGACAACCATCAGACATTAGGGATGCAGTTGTTTGAGTCCCGAAAATAAAGCAGATGAGAGATCAGGCCTAATCTACGTGAGTCGTGTTGTCGAAACATGCTTACCTGTTATGGTGGGTAACAAATTAATTGTCCCAATTTTGATTGTTGATGTAGTCAGGTACGCAATCGCTGCTATTGCCAGGATAGTTGAATTTGAAATTGATCAAGTTTAGCTGTTTCCCACCCATGACCGTCCCGAAAATATTTTTTGGATTTTCATTTATCATAAACGACACAGCAGGCTGTTTACAGATATGCTGACTGTCGTAACAAACTTCCAGGTGTTATTTAAGAATTTTCATTTTTGTTTGTCATTTTGCGTTAATATAGTAGCGTAGTGGGCTTGTGAAGTTCCAAAGCCACATTTCGCAGATTTCCTAATTTTTCATTCATTATAATTAAGAGGCCACAGCTGGAGGCTTAGACATCTAATATGGAATTGAATGCCCTTGGCAGGACTATTGATGAGGAATGAGTCGCGGTAGAGATGAATCAAATCCCAAAGGTTGACTATATTCTAAACATTCTGCCCACGAATATTTTTTCAAATCAATCAATTGAGAAATATGTACATTGAATTTGGTCTTGAAAAAAAATAGAAGATTGAAATATGATAATAAATATTACTTCACTGATTTTATAGAGCTTTTTCTGAATATGTTCCTAAATTCATAAAAATATTCATTAGCACTCGATAAAGCCCTAGCCAGCTTCCAATACAAATCGCGGGTGTGCTAGATTACGTTGCGCCGACATAGTTTGAAGTAGTCAAAGTGTACTTTGTGTTATTTTATCTCAGTAATGGGAATGCTGTTAACCCTGATGGCATGCATTTTTTAAAAGGGTAATGTATAAATAAGTAGAAATGAATTTTAATCTCTTCCGACGATGAGCGTTGAGACCTCAACATCAACCGTTAGGTACAGAGAGACGTCTGATCAATGCACATCCATGGTGAAGAAGATTTGAGTTGGACCTTCGATGATCCGACAAAATATGCTAAAGTAGTACTGGTTTCTCTTCTAAGTGTTTTGTTCTGGTAACTTGAAAATGTTTTTTGTTAGTTTTATTATTAAAAATATTTTTCGAAAGCATTCAAACATAGCAGGAAAATTTAAGGATGAAACATTTTCTCTGCTTGGACTTTACAACCTCATTGAGATTGACTGAGTCTCTGCTAATTTGTGTTTGGTCAAACAAGGCTTGAATTTCCCTCTCTTGAAAAAAACGCGTTCTGTTATTTCAATTGTTCGTCAAATTGGGTTCAACAATCATACAAACACATTTGCATGCTTGTAGCATTTTTGTGCGGGTCGCAATGATGTTATGATTGCTCTGTTCTTCAGTGATCCCGGGCATTTCTGATCCAGTTTGTATAGTTCAATAGTTCAGTCATCTTGAGCGAGTTCTTCGACAAAATATCGTTTGCGCGACAGTTTAAGACACCGAACATCGTTTACAACTTGTTGTTTTAATCAGTCGTATGCTCGTACGAGTCCACATAGACTCTTTAAAGTTGTGTGAAAGTATCAAACTTACATGCCAATTTTCCATCATTCTCCGCTTGAAACTGGCATTCACTCACAAGGGCTTCTGGCTCCTGAAAGCCCCGCCTTCCATCTGAAACAATGGCGCCTCCTCTATTACAAACATCTAATACGCATCACTTTTTCCGGTGTACTTGTTCATGCAAATATCAAGGATGCCATGTAGAGCTCGTTGATGGTGGTTGGACTTGGAATGCCTGCTCCCTTTTGTGTAATGACCGCACTCCTCGGCGCTCGATGCCCTTTCTATGGCTGTCTACTCAAGCATGGGCAGCATCAATGTCTGCCAGCCGCTGTGTGTGCGGCATCACCTCTTGTAGCCTACAATGGAGGAACCATTAGGAACAGGAACAAATACGTTGATCGGGACGAGAAGAGCAGGGCGGGCACAGCAGGCCAAGTTCTGTAAGGAGGTGCTTGTTGTGGGGCGCTTGTACAGCTTGCAGAGCAACACGAGTGCATTGGGAGGCGCTTGATGAGGAGGGAGAGGGGGGAGGGCGTGGGTGGGTGGCGTGGCGTTTGTGTTAGGGGTGAGATAACACGAACACCGCCTGGGTGGTGCATGTGATATTTGTGTTTGAGGGACGCAGAAAGATGATTGCGGTGGTCAGAGGACACTGAAGAGGTTTTGAACGATTGCGGTGGCCAGAAGACACTAGAGAGGCTTGGAATATTTGCGGTGGTCACGCTGAGGACACTGAAGATGATTTGAATGATTGCATTGGTTAGAGTACACTGGAGAGGCTTTGAACGATGATACTTGACAGAAGGATGCAGTTGGAGGGGTTTCTGGTTTAGCATCTACCTAACGAAAGTTATGCGTGCCTGAGGTGACAGATATTGCTGCTCTGGGAGAGCAAGGAAAGGCGTCATGAGTACCTGATAGGCGTTGCAAGAATGTTCTGATGAGCACTATATTTCGGGCGACAAAATGTACCCATAATGCCTAAGGAGATCAGCTCGAGGACTTACCGTTGCTCGGCATAGGGAGCGTCAGAAGGTAATGCCCAAGTGCCGGGGGCCCGCAGCATAGAAGTCTTAGAGAGCATCACATTAAACGTTGGTCGTTGTATAACATATGCAATATTTATTGGCCGTTCCTGGTCGAGTCCAGCCCTGGCACTGGCAAGGGATATGGGGAGAAGGATCATTTGCTCCAAGCTGTGCAGAATACAACTGTTAAGCATTGTTTGGCGGCCATCAAAATGACACACTACTTATCACAGTTCTCTAATGTCGCGGAACTGTTGTCATGATTCTAGGACCGTAGAATAACTCGATATGAATGCACGTCGCAGTTAATATAAAATTAGTTGTCCAGTCGAAGTTCCAACATAAACAATAATTATGTTTGCAATTATTAATTCATAGTTGCCACGAAAATAATGTGTTCGAATTATCAACATAAATTTAGAAAGCTCATTTAGAGAATAAAAAAATGATACCCCTTTACGAAATTTCATTCCGTTTATCAACGAGGTGAAACAAGAGCATTCAATCATATTTAAACAATATAACATGACTCGAATTGTACGTGCATCACAGTGAAGTAATAACTATGATGGGCCCCTCTCATGTAAACGAAACGAAATTGAAGCAGGCCAGAGCTGACAACGGTGAATCAACATCTGTTTATTTCCTGTGCGTGGCAAATATTTTGTTGCAACGCAATTCGATGACTCGACTGCCTTTAGAAAGTGAAAAAAACCGCCAATGGATGGATGGTAGCATCCAGAGCGGTTCATTAAGTTTTTTTCATGGAGCTCCCTGGCCTTACTCGACATTAGATTGAGAAATGATCTCTGTAAAGGCTACTCTCTTGAGCTGAAGACTATAATGCAGGCCTCAGTCTTTTGTCTTTTCTTGCCCCAGATACCGTCCTTACTCTGCACTTTGGCGGTTAATGGTGGCACCGCTCACATCAACGCTACTTGTGGCGGTTAATGGTTGCACCGCTCACATCAACGCTACTTGTGGCGGATAATGGTTGCACCGCTCACATCAACGCTACTTGTGGCGGTTAATGGTGGCACCGCTCACATCAACGCTACTTGTTCCGGTTAATGGTTGCACCGCTCACATTAACGCTACTTGTGGCGGATAATGGTTGCACCGCTCACATCAACGCTGCTTGTGGCGGTTAATGGTTGCACCGGTCACATCAACGCTACTTGTGGCGGTTAATGGTTGCTCAACGCTACTGGTGGCGGTTAATGGTTGCACCTCTCACATCAACGCTACTTGAGGCGGTTAATGGTTGCACCGCTCACATCAACAATACTTGTGGCGGTTAATGGTTGCACCGCTCACATCAACGCTACTTGTGGCGGTTAATGGTTGCACCGCTCACATCAACGCTACTTGATAAAAAAATGTGTAGTGATTCTTCCTTGAAGGAGCGGCCGGCGATGAAAGAACAAGTTGATCATTTTATGATCTTTGTTCAAATAAGACCGCTTGCTAACGAAACATGTTCGTACCGTTCCTGCACGCCATAGCCTCGATAACTGCCCTCCTGCATCGTGGTCTCTTCTGTTGTCTATAAGCTTCACTAAATGATGTGACAAGTATGCCTTGTGCGTGATAGGGTGAGAGGGGCGATTTATCGCTACTTAGATGGAATTCCGCTAGGTGTGCTCAGGGTCTGACGATTCTGCCCTTTGGTCAGGGTCTTGTTCGTTACCACTCCCTTTAGTAGCTGAGGGCCATCTCTTGCATGGGGAGGGAACTCTTCGCATAATGGAGTCGCTGCTTTCCATCCTGTGACCGTCGAAGTATCGTCGGTAACAGTCAGTCGTTCCAACATGGGTCGTGTCAGTATGCACGCAACATCCGACCTGTTATGGTCGAACCTTTACTTATTGCCCTCCAAAAAACTGTTCGCTAGCATTAACAAGAGGCTACCAGAACCCGTTTGGTCGTTCATAAATAATCCCGCCAGAAAAAGTGGTACAGCGATATTCCCATCAAGCGGGTCTATATTTGTTTGGCATTCAGGAACTGACGGTGAAACTGGAATGGCTGCAATCTCGGGCTCAGGATGGAGCCTCCTACTCGCAGCTATGATCCCTCTTCTAATTAGTTATCGCGTTTTTTGCAACGCAAAAACCAATGGTTTGATTAGAAACGGAGTTCTTGGACTGGGAGACTGTTGTGTTTTAGCACTCGTCAATTGCCGCGTTGAAATGAAAATGTGGCTGGAGAACTGAAGCGTTGCAAAGATGCTTGTGTTGCGCATTCATGGACTGGTTTGCTGATTAACTTTTGTTCCATCCAAACCCTAAAGGGGCTCGCTGCGATGGACCTAGGTAGGAATACAAGTGTAAAGAAACCTACCGGTTTCTTGAACGTTGACTCAAATGAATGATCTCATGCAGAAGGAGCTGGTGGCCATAGGCTGCATTGCACACACTCTTTCCGCAGCGGGGTAATTAATGACCTCTACTGTATAAAGTGAGATGCTCATTCGTTTCTAATTACTCTATGAGCAATTAGTAGCTTGGCGCATGATTCGAACGCATAAATAATATCCCACACAGAGTCAGAGCATATTCCGGCAGGGGAACAGATTTGGGGGCCGGTCCATTAATTCAGGACGTGTTGTGTGATTTAGTCATGCCTTTGACTTATGAGTAATATACTATGCAGTTATTAGTTGTGGCGCTATATACCTATCATAACCTAAACTAATATACATATTCAAATTAGTTATAGATGTATATGTATATTTATATGTTTACACAAACATAAATCTAAATTACATGGCTGTGGTTAGAAAAAAAAATCTTGTCTTGTGAGATACTTATTGATTTTATTATTAGACTATTAGGGAGATGTTTTAAAATAACTAAGTGACAAAGGACGCCATCAGTTTTTAAATTGTCTGAACTGTAATGACGGACGTGAGTTCAAGTCGTCGAGTCATTCGATGCCATCAACATGTAAGATTATCAGAGTTGATGGAAATAGTTAAATAGCTTTGTACTACAAATTATTGTGTGAGTACTCTTATAAAATAATTGCTTCAGGGAAAAGTTCAATGTATGAATGCAATATTATATATTTTTCTGAAAAGTCAATTAGGATGTTCGAATGGGTACATCAAAATCATTCATTGTAGTGAAAGAAGGAAAAATTACCATACGTAACAATCCCACACACACAAACACTCCTGAACTAGAGAACAGAATTGACAACAAAATCCCCAGTAAAGCTGTCAAGGACCAGTGAACATTAATAATCATCATAGTCTTATTGGTTACAACACATAAATAAATCAAATGCATATAAATGTATATAAATTACCAACATATTCTTTGAACTATTAAATTGGTATGGAATCGTAATAATGTTTGAGGCATGCTAACTACGTGTCCTGTCCGCGAAATCCGTTCAATGGACATCTATTTTCTTATTAATGATTTCTAATCACAATAATGGTTTACAACAGCAAACGGAATCAGAATAAGCCAAGCCAAGCATATTTGTAATAAATTATTTATTATCCCCTAATAATAGGTATTAGTAACCTAATCAACAGTGGAAATCGTATCGAGGTATATTGTTTACACACCTTCATAATAGGTATTAGTAACCTAATATGCCGTGGATATCGTATCGAGGTATATTGTTTTCACACCCCTATAAAAGGTATTAGTAACATAGTAAACCGTGGAAATCGTATCGAGGTATATTGTAAGCCAACGGTGTTAACAACTTAGATAAATTGAAACTGTTTCTCGTGTTATTCAACCAAATATAGCGTGGTAATATCAACCAGATCCATTCTCTGCGAGGAAGTACAGCTTTGGGCGTGTCGACCAATTTCGTTGGTGTTGTTTTGTGATAGATTTTTTACAAGAACTTTAATGCTGATTTCGTATAGGCCCAATGTGATACCCATAAACGAAGAATGATAATATCCATCGTATCGTCAAAGCGACCTAATGGTGGAAAGTGTTTAATGGTCGCCTGCAGTTCAGAACTACGATTATATTCCATGACCTAACAATTAACATTACCATAGAAAGTTCACACTGACTTAACAAACTTTCAAGACGAGGTGGCCGCGGAGTATGAAAAAGAATATAACCATATGCCTACCATACCAGATTCGACCATAGCCACCATACCCTGCCATACAATTTGCACGATTTAGAACGGCAGCAATGTTGATCGAGGTCATGTTTTCCGGGCACAAAACCAATTGAATTGTGTATGCAATATATTAGCTATTTCGCTTGAGGCGACGAAAATAAATGTGTCCAGTTCAATAATAAGCGAACACTGCCCTGATCATTGGTGAGGACACGAATACAAGCCCGGATCCTTGATGAAGTCACGGATACAAGCCCTGATCATTATTGAGGTCGTGAATGCAGGCCCTGATCGTTGATGAGGTCACGGATACAAGCCCTGATCATTGATGAGGTCACGGATACATGCCCTGATCATTGATGAGGTCACGGATACAAGCCCTGATCGTTGACGAGATCATGGATACAAGCCCTGATCATTGATGAGGTCACGGATACAAGCCCTGATCATTGATGAGGTTACGAATATAAGCCCTGATTATTGATGACGTCATGGATACACGCCCTCATCATTGATGCAGTTACGGATACAAGCTCTGATCATTGATGAGGTCACGGATACAAGCCCTGATCATTGATGAGGTCACGGATACAAGCCCTGATCATTGATGAGGTCACGGATACAAGCCCTGATCATTGATGAGGTCACGGATACAAGCCC
>SDVV010002181.1:0-23595 GCA_016164225.1 Gammarus roeselii | reverse complement strand
TACACACAACAGATAAAAAGTGTAAATGTTGAATTCGCAGTTCACCCTCATCATATATATTCGTCCACCTGCCGACTGCAATGAAGTTTTGATCACAATAATGGGCAACAGCAGAGTCAAAGTTATTGAGATTGATTGGCATGACGTGGTGTTTGTGTCGCTAACATATATGTCAGTTATTTTCGAATAACTGAAGATATGCACCCAACAATGACAAACAAGAAACTGTACATTCAACTCATTAGTTGCCCAGAATAAATGCACAAACCCGAGTTTGTGCTTCTCTGCAGAAGCTTTTTGTGTGAAAACTCCCATCACAGTAAATGACGCTCTCCTAGAGTTTTCCAACAGCTACCTTACATTTCAGCCCTTCTTAACTATGATGTTCCTCACTAAAATCTCGTAACTCCGATTAAACTAGCATCTTTCGTTCAAGTCTCCCTTTCAATATACAAACTTTGGCAAACGCACCTTTGCCGAGAAAATACTTTACAATTCGGAGTGGAATTGGGGTAAAATTGGAGGCTGCTCCATCGTGGAGAAAATGGTGTAAAGCAGTGCGCAGTGAGGAAGAGATGTCGAGTACACTAAAAAATCAAGCATTTTTCTTTCACATAATATCAAATCACTGTACCGGCGTACGGGACCCAGAAACAAAGATATCATTGCTTATTTATCAACCAGATTTCAGAAAACGGAAACGACCACAAATCGAGCTTTCTCCTCCAATCCAGGAAACACTGACGTCGTAACCGCCTTGCTTGACCTACAAAATGCATACGAGAGAAAATGAACAATTTGAAGAGGTTGGATTGTAGCACATGGCATTGCGGAATATATTGATTAATGGATCACATCAAAGAAAGTTACCGAACTCCAAGTCATATGAAATTGTGAGGCCTCACTGTGTCTGAAACGAATACGTTTCTATCATACACAGGGATACAGATCAAAATGTACAAAATCCCACCAAATCCAAACATTTCTCGAAAACAAATATCTATGATGAGCTGCGATGATCAACGCTCACACGGTCATTGAACTTTCCCTATAAACAACATCTGCATCAATGACTGCGTTGTACAAAATACTCAATTGTGTCTGATTGATTCCAGTACCTTCCAGTAAATTTCCAACACCGCTGAAAAAATGTAGTAGCTCAGATCCGAACAAAAAAAATGTCATAGCATAAAATAGTCACAATTAACAATGCATGTAATGGAGGAAGCAGTGTGCAGAGGGAAGAGATCGGGCAAAGTAGGGATCTGTAATGGAGAAAGCTGTGTGCAGAGGGAAGAGATCGGACGAAGAAGTGTTCTGTAATGGAGAAAGGTGTGTGCAGAGGGAACATAATGGGGATAGTAGTGTTCTGTAATAGAGGAAGCTGTGTGCGGAGGAATGTTGGGTAGTTGTGTTCTTTATTAAACGAAGCAGCGTACTGAGGGTAAGGGATGAGGAGGTGTAGTGTTCTTTAGTGACGGAAGCAGTGTGCTGACAGAAAGGAGTGAGGAGTAGTAGTGTACTTTCGTGAAGGAAACAATGTGCTGTTGGGAAGAGATGAGTCTTAGTATTTGCGTGCGGTTGTGAAAGAGTGAGTTAAAGGGAAGAGATGAGTATTAGTGTCGTTGTGCGGTGGATCAAGTTGCGTGCTGCAATGACACTTCATGACACCCACTCAAAAGAATCGTAATGCAAGCATATTTCCAACAATAAAATTAGAGATACTATCAAACCTAATTGATACCTCACTCTTCTTACAATTTTAAAATAGAATTTAATTCTTCTACATGATCCGTACCGCATCAAAGGATCTCGCTGGTGCAAATCTTGCATCCAAGGGAAGCTCTGCAGTTAGAGCGCAGGGATAGCACGGCTCATATAAATTGCCAGGTGAGTTATGATGCACAAAAGACAAAGCAAGAGGGACGTGTTGAATCCACCAGCGGCGAAAGTTCTGAATGCAGACCCCTCAACTACGAGCCACCATGTTACTGTGCTCCACTTGATGTTTGGGGATTTTTCCACTCTAAATGAACGAATTTAATATCTGCTTACCTAAATTTTATTGTCGATGTTACTTATTCAAGATTATTTTTCACAATGACCCTAGCGACCCATTTTGAGTGGATTTCCTAACATCATGCCGGAGCAGTCATGTTGAATTCGAATTACGATCCAAGGCCTTTTGCAACGTAGTGTAGATTGAATCGCCTGAGAAAATTGAAGATCACAAACAAATAATTAAAATTCTATACATTGGATGGGGAGTAATGTTCACCCATTGCGTTGCAGATTAGTATTCAGTATCACTGATGTTTGATGAGTACACTCATAGCACTTTAAAGTGATGGTTAAAATAAAGATCCTTTTTATTTGTTTCAACTAGCCCAGTTAATCCAAATATCGAATAGAAGGTAAAAGAGGCATGAATTGTCTTTTCAAATCGTTGCCTTCGAAGGTTGTTTGTTCACAGATTGCACTTCAGGCAGCAATTCCTCAGGCCCTCCATGAATGTATCATTAAAGGCATGCCAGACCTTGGACTCAGCTACATCAAAGAGAATGCTTAGTAAGGCACGTTGTTCTGACAAATCAAACTGCAGAAAAATCACAGGGCTCAGGGCTGGACTTGTCTTAAGCACAAGCTCCCCCTTGCCGTTTCGTAGACCAGAAGCATATGATGTGTGGTTGGCGACACAAGCTAGCCTGTCATTAGGACTAGAAAGAGATGCTTTTGGCATTCATGGCATTAACTGACATGCTTTTTATTGGCTCTGGTGGTGATGGAAGGAAGGAAAACTTCGACGACATCGCCTGCTGGTGCTTACAGATCAGCAACCTGTTAGTATTCCTACTGCTACTTCTCGGCACAACAAACCAGTGGAATGTTTCAGATGAGATACTAACATAACAGAATTAGTGTCCGGCTATCAAACGAACTGGAAAAACGAAAACATTAACATGACATATTTTAAAATTGTGTTCGCCTAAGTTCAAGACGTGTTTCTTTAGAAAAGTCCCTAAACCCTCTGAAATCAATTTAACACGATCATCCGATTGCGAGAGCCCACTGAGTCTACAGTAATGAACACTCAGTGCATGGAAGAAGATACTTGCTCCATTCGATCAAAGAACAGTAGGTTTTCTTCCCCAAATAACAAGACAGCAAATTACCTTCCACTTGGAAAACAACGCAATACCTATTATAAAAGTATGTACTCTTGATTTTTCTTCGGAAGCCACTCCCGGGAAAAAAATCGTCGATCTTGTTGCACATGTGTACATGTTAAAATTGCCTATCGCGATGATTGTTTGTTGTTCTAAAACAGCAGTGCTGAAGGATGGTCATGGAAATTATTCAAAGGTTTTTTAAATTATTTTCATTCTGATGAGCATGAAAAATTATTGCAGAAGTCTCCTACTTCATCCGTGTGAATGGTCTTGAGGAAACATAAATTATTTGAATCACGCCAAGAAGGTAATACGGCTCAGAACAGTGACAGCTCATGCCTTTTGATCGTACGACATCACAGAAAGCAGTGGAAGATAAATCATATCCAATAGAACAAAAATTGTGTTTGTCATCTCCCCTAATTCGCTCACCCAAGTACCTAGAATGTGATCCTGAACAAATCAAAACCCTCACCCTTTTTCAGCTGAAGTTGTCATTGATGTTTGAAATAGCGAACAATCATGCGTTGAAGGGTCAACAATGTTCATCTCGGGTGACTGCGGGTGCTCCTATATATCGTGGGTGCATGGCTGGCTGGTGAGTCCCAATTCCATCGAGGGTGGTCGATTTACTGAAAAAAATGTAAGGTGTCAATTTCTCCCCACTTGATTCATTGTTCTGTATACACCATGTCCATCAATACTTACACAGTGACATACCGAAATCTTCTGCAAATGAATTTGCCTCCACTGGCAGCATCACGCAGCGTGATAACAATGGTTCTTGATATTTCCTGTTGAGATCCAATCATTGCCTGGTTATTCTGTTAGCTTTCAAACTATCATAAGTGATAATTACAATATCTTTTAGGAATACTGGCACAACCAATAAACGATGAATTTGACCTGTTCTGAACTTTTCTGAATGGTACAGATTGACGTGGGTCAGAATATACAAATGAAAGAATAATCCGATCAAACGTTTCCCTCTAGTTTTCAAGGTGTGTATGATATCTTGCGAAGAATTTATTATTTCATTGCATATTCATAAAAATTTTCTGAATTCATGTTTGTTTTCCTCATGGTATCATGATAAAACTCGAAAGTTCCGCGCTTTTTTTTCAAATTTACTTTCCAATTTTTTTTTTAAATTGAATACGTGATGCTAAATTGATCCCGATTTGGCTTGCTATTTTTCTAATTTCCCTCGCATCTCCACCACTACGGAGCTGTTCAATCAATAGTCAAACTGTTCAATTTGATTTGATTCGAACTGTTCGAGAGCTGTCTCATGTTATAAAATCATCGTGAATGCACCACCTTTCTCTTCTAGAATTGTGCTTCAGCAGTGCAATAACTTCCAACTCCTGCCTTCTCAATACCTCCTTCTCATCGAGCAGGGTGTGCCATCAATTTTCTTCGCCGTCTACTTTGATTTAGCAGAATTTTGTGTGCTATCATTTCTGACGGACGCCAATTACTACGATAAGCCCGACAGAAGAACCTTTTGAAGACAAAGGGCCAAGACAATAAACCACACATAAACGCGCAGGTGCGAGTCTTTTGATTTAGCCGATTTGAAGCATCTTCTGTCATATGATATGAAACGTTGACTAATAATTACTGCTACGTACTAGGTAAGATTGACTTCGTTACGATACTGTTGTGTGTGCTACCACCTGGCGATCGGGCATACAGTAAATCGCCGGACAAACTCAAAATAAGGTATTAAGCCAAAGATCCTATTGCTTGTGTTAAGGGGTTATTCATCCCTCATTGCGGTCAAATGTTTGATATTATAGGCAAATTTATAAAAGATTTTGTTTTCCAAATGTTATACTAATAAAAAATATTTGAGAAATAATTCATAATTGTCTGTTCGAATTAAAGAATTAACGCATTACAAATGGAGGAGAAGAACAAAAGGAATAAGGTCCCTCCGATCTATATTGTTTGAGTCGTTCGATGAGGGATATTGCAGGGCGGGTGTCGTTAGAAGGATAGGACCTGGTGAGACGATTTGAAGAGCTTGCGATGAAATGAATTAGAAAGAGGAGAGAGATTGGAATTTTGGGTGTGGCAAGTGGATAGAAGTCGAGCATCGAAATCGCTATGTCCCGCTAATGAGTGTAGTGGTTATTATGTGGGGGAGAGGAACGAAATGTCATCTAGATTAGTACTGATTAAAGTGAAGTTGAGGAATGGAAGTTAGTGTTATTGAGTGGGATTGGACCCTAGAACGAAAAAAGTGAGAATAGATACATATTTTTTTTTTCAAATATACTCAATGAGAGCTTTGGGAGTTAGCAAACGCCCCTTCTACGTGGTGTTTTTTTAATGGATGTAGAATGTGTTTGGGTGTTCTGATTACCAGAGATCGATGATGACTGAAAGAGTTCAATTGGAAGGTGTATTGTGGGACCGGTGTTGTTTGGTAACAGCTGGCTCATGAAGCGGAGTTTCACAAAAAAGTTTTAGATATACGGTTACCAATGTAGGATTTATAGAAAAGTCGCCTTCATCTTTTGGTCTTGATTGCAAGGGTTGAGAGGGGATGTTGTTGGAGGCCCGGCTTAGAGAGGAGAATACGGAGGTGAATCGGATTATTTCCTTGAGAATGAGAGATTTGAAGAATAATGAGACTAGAACGGAAATAGAGCAAGAGGAAGTTGTAGACGGGAGTGAATGTGAATTAATTTAAATATGGCAAATTAGGGAAGGGAGAACAAGCAGAAATTGAAACAGGAAAACTGAAATGGGAAATGTTAAGGCTTTTCGAATGGTGAAGTGGAGTGGAGGATATTTAGAGATACAATGTCGTGGATTACCAAAAATATGCATGGCGGGCATCGTGTTGACGATTATTGGTGGAAGAGGGACGAGTGAGTGCGAGAAGCGAAACCCGACGTGATGCAGAAAAGTAATCCGTTCAAAAAATGGTTAGAAAGTAAGATATTATTGGCCTATTGCAACTATTGATCTAAAAGAAACAATGAAAATCGTGTGGTGACGAGAAAAAAAAACGCTGATGCAAAGTGGATGAAGCGATTGATAAACAATTTTTGGAGAGATGAGAAAATGTTCTGGAAAGATGAAAATAGGGTGAGCAAGCGGGAGTACAGGAGGGACGAAGTTGAAAACAAAAGATTTCAATGACGGATGATGACGAAGGGTATCACTTTGCGAACGAACTGGTATATTGAACCCGAATTATGCTCTTTGGACGTCCCGGAGGCTAAAATTGTTGCTCTGGATGACGATGTACGAAGGCCCATTATGGAGTTAGCGAGCAAAGAATGATGCTGACATGACGATGGAAAGATTTAGGAGGCGGTAGAGAAGAGGACAATGAAGACACCGGTTTTGGACGGGGATGCGGCCAAGTGCGTCGAGAGGTGTGGAGTCGGTGAATGTATGGTTCAAGAGGCTGTGGACTGCATGCTTTATTTGGGTTTGCTACCGATCGATTGCTCCGTTGTATAAAAATTTTTAGAAATAAATTTTCCTAAAAATACAGATGTAATTGATGTGTTGTATGCGGTTGGGGTTATAATAATAGTTTCCAACAGCTGCTCAGAATGATAACTTTTTATCAATATATTTACATCTCAATTTGTTTGAAATTTTCCAGTTTCCTCTCCGGTCATCGTCGGTGTGCCACTCGTCTAGTAATTGAAAAGTGTTCGATGCGGCGAGGGAGTAGGCAACATACGAGAGCCCGGTAACTGAGAAATCTCCTCAAGAATTAGAACGGGAGTCTGACGGGATGGATTAGGATTATTGCGCCTTAGTGACCGGTGTTCGATTAGGGAGAGATTGTTTTTCGAGTCTAGCTTGAAGGAACTTTGTAAAGTGTGTACATCTAATTTAAGAAAAATATTAGCGTGAATATCATAGAATGTTCGTTGTATGAAATGAGTTCCCCAAAAGGTCGCCTAATTTACACTTGTTTCCTGACCTATCATTGACTTCAGATTCTCAGAATCTCAGATTCTCGGCCACCCAATTACTTTTCGAGGTTACTGCAGAGTTACAAAACGAATTTCATTATTGATCAACGATTTACAGCCCTTTTTAATATTAGTTTCTTGTAGGGAGGAAAATTTTGTAGAAATCAAATTTTCATCCAATCTGCGGCGGATGACAATGGACAAAGCGAACCTATTACTGACTCCAAGCATCTTTTCTTGCTCATATTCAGATTACCTAATGACGTACAGCAATTCATTATTCGCCATCGCACGTTCGTCGCGTCAAGTGGTCGTCGTATTATCGGCCAATGTGTTGCACTGCCGCCCAACATCGGGGTATCTGGTCTTGTTTTTTACCCATATGTCAGCAATCAATCTCATCATATGATTCTTCATTTCATAAATTGTTTTAGAAAAGCTTTGTGCTTTAGCTCAATAATACAAACTTTACCGAAAACCCTACCACTTTTTCTACCATCAATATGAAAAGTTTTCCAATCGAATTGGTACCACGATTATAGTGCATATCATTATCAACAGTCCCAAAAAGGTGGTAACCGTTGTGATTCAACATCTAGTCCAATGGGGGAGGAGGCGCACAAGATCAGCCAAACCACCAATGACCTCTGTTTTGAATGCTCTACAGAGGAGCAATTTACTGGACATATACTTTAATTCCTTGTCTTCCACCCAAACTGACCGCTATTGACCCGTGGTACCACTCGCGGGTCGGGACTCAGTTCCTGACATCTGTTCCATGCTTTTCACATCTCAAATTCAAATTCAAATTCTTTATTGAAAACATAGTTTGCAAACATTATGCAGTTACAAAAATAACAGCACTCGAAGCCTTTATCTAAGCACTCGAAGTGCTTTTAAGGCAAACTCACGAACACTATCATACACATAATCATAATTCTACACAAAATGATATACACCTACAAATAACATAGGTACACTAACGAATATATTGTTCAGTAATGTACAGTGCCAGGTCAGCCTTGAAATTCCGCAAGTTCGAGCAATGCTTTAAATTTATTGGAAGAGAATTCCAGATTGTAGGAAGAGTATATGCAATTATCGCGGGGTTATTGCCAGTCGCTGAAAACTATGGACTGGATTACTGCTATTACGAGTTGAATAATTGCGTTGTGGGTACAAAAATTCTGCTCGAGCATTCTTGTTAAAAGCTTCTATAGCCAGTAGGAAAAATGCAGATCTGTTTTTTTATATGCTAGTTGTTTTAAACAGTGGATAGTTGTCATCCAAATATCCCGTTCCTGCGATAATTCAGATTATCTTTTTCTGCATCAGCAACAATTTATCCAAATGAATACAGCATGCGCTGCCCCATACAAAATTGCAGTAAATGAGATAAGGGTAAATTAACTTGTAATACAAACCACCCAGTTTTTCTTCAGAGACTAAATAACGAAGTTTATGAAATACACCTATGGCTTTAGAAACGTTTGCACAAACCCGGTCAATGTGTTGCCCAAATAAAAGACACTCATCCATGGGCACACACAGAAATTTGCCTTCCGCCTAAAAACGCAAGTGTTGGTTATCAAACGAAACGTTCAGACCATAAACTAAATCATGAGACCTGTTAGTGAATCGAACTATGAAAGTTTTTTCAACGTTGAGAGAGAGTCTGTTCGCACGCATCCAGTTTCCTATTTAATTCAGTTCATCATTTGCTATTGTTAAAAGGTTGTGATAGTTTTGATCAGGAACAGATAATGTAGTGTCGACGGCGAATAATATAGTAGTCAACTTACATGAGACGTTAGGTAAATCGTTTATATAAAACAAAAAGAGAAGAGGACCCAAGACAGAACCCTGCGGGATGCCTATGTTCATGGGTGAATACTGCGAATACGAACATTTACCTACACACCCTATTTCCTATCCTGCAAGTAACTACTGAGCCAGTCAAAGGACAATCCACTAAATCCGTATTCATGTAATTTTGCTTAGAGGAAATATTGATTTACAGTATCATTTTTTTTTTAATCAACTAATATACTCAGGTGATGGTTTTTGGCATTTAATGAGCTATAAACAGACTCTGTTAAAGATTTTATTGCATCCAAAGTGGATTTTCAACGCTGGAAATTTGAATGTTTTGAAGATATAAGTTAATTTTTGGTCATGAAGTTAACTATCCTATCACACATACATCGTTCGAAGAATTTACTAAGAAAAGAAAGCACGGATATGGGTCTACAACATGAAACATCTGTCGAATATTGAGGTTATGCATGCTAATTTTAAACAATTTGGAAAAACTCCTGATGTAAAGGATTCATCCACTAGGTTCGTGATTGGGTGAGCCAGGGTATGCCTCGCCATTTTGAGCAACATCACCGGTATCAAGTTTTTATCAAACTTTGTGATTTTCATCCGAAAAATTATCGTTATACATTCGTCAAAAGGTTACAGCATGTATAAAAAACGTGTTTGGCAAGGAGACAGGTACATGGTACAACGGAGATTCCAAATTGACCGGTACTTTTCTATCCAGATCTACTGCCATATTAGCGAAATATGTGTTGAAGTGATCCGCAATTCAAGCTCACTTGTCACAAGGTGATCTCTGATAACAATCGATTTAATGTCTCTACTACTACAATTTTGATTTAGCACCTTTTTTTCATTCGGTGCCATGTTTTTTTTTTCAATTATTTCTGTACATCGATAAATACAGACCGATAATACTGACTCAATGCGTTTCTCATTAGATACGTTAGAAAGTTCTTAAATTTGCTGTTCGTATCACCGAAAATTAACCCCAATTTACTAAGCTCAAAATAACTGGGTTTAGTTTTGATTGAATTCAACAACCCTGCGGTCAATCATGGTTTCTGCAATATTTTGAAGGAAACATATTTTATTTTAAGAGGAAAGGATTCGCAATATAAAGAATTTATCTTGTTCAAGAAGGCTTCAGTTTTAGTAATGATATCCAGTACCTCAGGCTGGTCCCAATTGACACCAGAAATTCGGCTCATAAAGGTAATCATATTTTCAGTTGTATGCGGGCAAAAAATAGGTTTACTTTTTATGTAGGTCCATTCTTACTGGAACATGAACAAATGCGGGACAGTGGTCAGTGATATCAATAGCAAGTATTCCACTTCTAGATACGCTCAGACAGTTAGTCCAAAAGTGATCCAACAATGATGGCTCTGAAGTACCATTTGGAGGAAACCGGGTTGACTTGGTGATTAATGGTAGGAAATGGAGTGAGTTCAAGCTATTCATGAATGCGTCGATGGGTAGTGAGTTTTACTGAATTAAATTTATATCCACATCCCACGCTAAAAGAGCCTACTCCTACTCAAGATATTATTACGAAGAATTTCACTCCAAATTTCAAAGAAGTTACCAATGCTATCGGAGAGAGGCCTATATATTCACAATAAGTGTATAAACTCAGAATTGAAATCAATTCTCAACACCAATATTCAAATTGTGTCATCACATCGACTCAGAGTATCAACCACTTCAACAGACAACTTCTTCATACTGAGAGTGGATATTCAGCACCCGGTCTACCCACCCTCACACTGTGAAACGAATTATACCCTCCGAAATCACAAAATGATTTACTGATGTCCTCCAACCACGTTTCAGTCTAAATGAAGATTTCAGGTGCTCGACACAGAGAAACCATCACTTTAACGAGATTTTCCCCAAATGCAATAAAGCTCCTAATGTTATAGTCCACAATGAATAAATCAGTCCTACTGTTATTATTGTAAAGTGTATTAAAGCTCTCTATCGTATAAAAATTAGATTGCATTGGACAATTTATTCAATTATAGTAACTATCGAAATAATTTTCATCCGGGTCGTACGCTCTCATGACGTCAAGTAAATTCGCTGTTAATCAAACATCTATGGGAGAAGATAGAAAATAGTTAAGTATTATTACATGGCACCAACGTAAAGCACAAGATATAGGTCTGAAGCCCAAGAACATCAGTAAGCTCATCCAAAAAAGAAGCACACTCATCCTGCGTACCTCCACCAGCCTGGATACCTATAAAAAATACATTTTCAATAGATACAAAACAGTTAGTAGGGCCAAACTTCGACAAACTCAGACCGCGGTGTACCAAGAGTGTCGCTGCAAAACCTTACCAACATTGCACGTGTATTAATGGCCATGTTGAAGTTGTGAGCATTGGTGAGTCCGTATTTGGGGGCTTTACCCCAACATGAACACAAACGCCGGTTGAGGAGCAACTTGATATCTTATATGGGTATTCACGTTTCGCCTTGCGAAGCACGTACAGAACTGTGTTCCTGACGGGTGTTAGACTCCCATTCACATACAGATTGACTGGCCTTACTTGTCTACACGCATCAATTATCTCTCTCTTCGAGTCTCGACGGCCAAGCCTTACAATAATGTTGCGACGATCAAGACTCTGATTGATATATTTTTTTTCCAATTCGGTGGACAACCAAAATTACTGTTAGTGTTAATGTTCAATTTCAGTGATTCCTTCAAAATACTGCACACCAGGTCGGCATAGTTTTCGCCCTCCGTCACGGGTGGCACAGCAGTTCAGGAGATTAACAGCGTATCCCGTCGTTCATATGCATCAGCGTCATCGATTCGCTCCTCCAACTTAGACACGACACTCTTCAAGTTGGCCACTTCTCCCTCCAGCTGATCGATCATCGTGTCCTTCTTCTCCAACTTCTGCGTAAGCAAGCACAAATTATTCTTCAACAAGTCCATCCTGACGAAAATAGCAGCCAAAATTACCCTACCGTCCTCAGATATATGACCCAATGCCCTCGATGCCATCAAGTACTCCCTCATCGGGTAGAGGCTTCTCGACTTTCTTTTTCGGAGGCATGGTGACAGTCAAGCAACGAACGTATTCATCAGCAGTCGACAGGGCAAAACAATAACCCGAAGCAGGTTAAGAAACCGAGATGAAGAGGTGGACAATAGGTGGAAGAGGGCACACCAATCATTCGAAGCAGGGTAAGGGCCCACGATAAAGCGGACGATAATAGGATTTCAGTTACGATGGTGGGGCAGAGGGGAAATGAGAAGAGATTCACAGTTAACTTGCAATGAACGGATGCTGAACTAGCTAGCAGTCACTTGCAAGACGCAAAGGTTGAATTAGCTCGCAGTCACTTGCAAGACACAAAGGTTGAACTAGCTAGCAGTCACTTGCAAGACGCAAAGGTTGAACTAGCTAGCAGTCACTTGCAAGACACAAAGGCTGAACTAGCTAGCAGTCACTTGCAAGACGCAAAGGCTGAACTAGCTAGCAGTCACTTGCAAGACACAAAGGCTGAACTAGCTAGCAGTCACTTGCAAGACACAAAGGCTGAACTAGCTAGCAGTGACTTGCAAAACACAAAGGTTGAATTAGCTGGCAGTCACTTGCAAGACGCAAAGGTTGAACTAGCTAGCAGTCACTTGCAAGACACAAAGGCTGAACTAGCTAGCAGTCACTTGCAAGACACAAAGGCTGAACTAGCTAGCAGTCACTTGCAAGACAAAGTCTGAATTAGCTAGCTGTCACTTGCAAGACACAAAGGCTGAACTAGCTAGCAGCCACTTACATGACAAAGGCTGAATTAGCTAGCAGTCACTCGCAAAGCACAAAGACTGAATTAGCTGTAGCTGTTCAGCACAGGGCGTATGCAAAGGGTTCGACTACCTCAAACTAAATAATACATATAATGTACTCATAAAACTACTGTAACTTAATTAAACTTTTAATTTTGCAGTTTACTAAATACGGCGCCCGGTTAATAATCAGTATGTGAACAATCAAGTGTGCGAACAATCTATCTCCTGTCCTTCCACCTCTCCCTGAACCTCCTTCTTCCTACCGGGCAAATATTGCAATAACAACAACAACAACAACAACAATACTGGAAAAGAATAATATGGAGGGATAGCCCGATTCCTACCGGAAGAGATAATGTTTATAGCCTACACTAGAAAACATTCCTTAAAAAAATCCTCTACCGTCAACTTTGGATGCTGACGGGTAACGTTTATTCTCTACATGGGATTTCGTGTTCATTTCGAAGCATCATCACGTTTAATCGAATTTATTGGAATCCTTAAAAAAATCGAACCATAGAGACAATATGATATACAAACTAGAACTGAATTATGAGTGAGCAAACACAGTTGTTAATATGGCCCGTTTCCTTCAGAAATCAGTTCGGCCTGATTTCGGCCTGATTGGGCCTGATAGGGTCTGCGAAGTATCCCCAAGCAACCCACATTTTTTCCACGGCAGCCGTACAGAATGGCTTGTAAAGGAAACCTTCTTCGAAATGTAGCCACTAACGTATTGCTAATGTTTTGAAGATGTCGTCATGATTATTTAAGGTTAATTTCGTTCCCTAAGATTGCTGACGGTTGAACACGTGTTCAATTCATCACTTAATTATCTGGAAACCAAAGTACGCTTAAAAATCTATTCCTTCTTTCGTTTATGATTCATAAAAAATATTGGAAGTATATAATTTGAATTTACACCTTTGAAATTCCAATAAAATATGGTAATTGATTTTTTGAGCTTTTCTGGGGTCGCAAAACATCAGAATAAACTATTCCTTCATATTAAAAATTAATATTCAATGGGTCTTCGAATTATTTGAGAGTTGATTAAACCTGGCAAAATGAACCAATTATTTATGTGGACAGTGAAATCATCATTGGAAAAACTTCAGTCCTCGCCAAAGATTGTATCCTGCGTCGCCGGAATACGAGTCCAGCACTCTACCCACTAAGCCATCCAACACAACAAAAGTTATGATTCAAGCTTTCGTGGGTATTGTACTGTTTTAGGGTCGACTGACTACCAATTCTTCTGTTTTATCACTGTTAAAGCACAATAACCGTGCTCAAAGATTTTATAGAGGATATACCAACAATAACGTTGGGAGACAAGTATGTGGACAATGAAATCATCATTAGAAAAACGTCAGTCCTCGCCAAGCCAACCAATTATTATCAGGTATTATAATTATCTTGAGATTGCTAATCGGATTGCAACCATAATCATAAACTAAAAATTTAATCATCTGTCTACTTAGTTTCGGCGTAATATATTTTTGAAGCTGCCATTCTTCTGCGGGTGAAGTAGTAAATTAGGTAATCAACGCCCAGATGGATGTAGTTGGGGCAAGGGTTGGTTGCTTGTTCCTATATGGCCTCAAGAAGTCGCTGTTCTTGGGACCTTTGTAGAATGAAGCAATTACCAAGTAAGAATCATCAATTTTTTGATGCATGGGAAGATGTGAAATGAAATTCCTTTTTATTTGTACATTTTTAATATTTATCATTTGATTAGATTTAAATATCAAAATTTCAATGAAATTGAAGGATACCTCGTGATCACAATATCGATGCTACAAATGAAGCACAATTCTTCAACAGGTCCAGTTAAGAGGAAATCAATTTGGCTCTTGGAGCTCAATAACATTTACGAAAAATACCATGATTGATCTGTAGACGCAAATATCTAAATCCTACACTTTTATTGAATTGAAATACTGGTGTCAACATTTCCTGAATGCTTGATCGCCAATGTAAACATCACACCGTTTACGGATTAGCTAACACAATAGTCCGCGCATAGAACATTATTATAGTACTTTTTATCACATATCCCTTTGTAATAACGTGCGGTTAGTCAATACGGTGTATTATTCATTCCAGGTACTCATTCCTTCTGAACAGGTGGTATAAATAAGGGTTCATAGAATGACTGTTAAAGGATCGACTGTTTCACAAGCCCTGTTTGACTTGACGTATTCGTAGGGAAGAGACGTTTCGTACATGTTACCATTTGGTTGTTCCTATACACGGCCCGTTTGTCATAGTTTTACTACAAAATCTTTTTCACAAAATTAGATCAAAAGTTCATGCCATCTATCAAAATTACCTCGAATAGTGAAGAAGTATTTCCGATTGCTTTGTTCAATTACTGTTCACATGCTACTTTACATCGCTGAAGCCTTCAATAATGTTATGACACTCATAATGACAGCAACTGATGTTTACATATGCGCGTATGTGGTTTATTTTCCCAAATGCAAAACAATTAATTTGAAGAGTTTTTGAAACAAAACATGAAGCAGCATCTCAACAACGTTCGATTTTAGAGGGGTAAAAAATGTTTACTGTAATTTAAGCTTTAGGGCCTATTACGAATTACCCTTAATTTGATCTATTATACCTAAAATATTTTGTACATTGAAAAGGTGCAGAAAATCGATATAATTCGAATAATACAAATGAATAAAATATATATTCCTAGACATTGTTCTGATCATATCCGATTCACGATCTCCTATTCCAAAAACGCATCATGACCAAAAATAACAGGGATAAAATAAGCATGAAAAAATCGGCTACAGTATTTGTTAGATCAAGTAAACCTCGTGCACGCACGTTGTGCAAAAGGTAAACGAGCATACAGACCTCGTTAAATGGAAAATAAGGAAAATCCATGGAAGATTTTTCAAGCAGGTAAAGTGATAGGATACCTTATTTTATAATGGGTCGGTACGGTTCATGTTTCGTAATGCTGCTCAGAACTTGCGATTCTATAAAAACCCTTTCATTTTTTCTCATTAATGAATTGAGGCAGAAAACCGAGCGGAGTGACTCTGAGATTACAGCTTCTCTCAACAAGATAGGAACTAATGAGGCCTCTTACCCGGCCCCTTACACATCCCTAATTCATTGGCAACCTTTCACTTGTGAACGGATCCCTGATGAAAAAATTTGATACCCACTCTATGTCTGCATCACTTCTTAACAACACAAACAAAAGACATCAAGAAAATTGTATAAATGCGATAATCATACTTTTGAATAACGGAAAGAATTTCAGAATGTTGTATTTATTTGAATGCGAATGATGGCAAGGGATATTTAAAAAAAATCGTATTATGAGTTGAAAGAAAACGCCCACTGCTCACATGATACAAATTTGCTCAAGTACGTATTTCGAATAATTCGGATACAGAAATACTGCATTTCACTTCAATTGCAACGCATAAAACGGTACACTGAATACATTTCAGAGGAGTATAATAAGCAAACTTCAGATAATCAAGAGTCAAGCATTGTAGAGATCAATCAGAAGGCAGGGTATTGAAAGATTAGGTTTCATATTAGAAGCTGGTCTATTATATGATGTCACTTTTTTGAAACGTATGATGTGAATATGTAACGCAAACAAAATATTACGAGGCCTCATGGTAATGAATTCCGGTCGGACCCTAGCCTCCATGACGTTACAAATGTAGTCTACAATGGAATAATGAAGCGACGGGTGAGTTTTTCCACAACATTAAGTGCATTTATGCTCAGAACCAATTAGACTGTTATTATACCACTCAAGTGACTGCGATTTTCACTCAATTTCTTTTACTCTAATTTTTTTAGGATATTAGCACAAAGTACAGGGAATGGTATTTTCAGAACCCGATTTATTCCATCTCCTGCCGTGACACATCATCGGGTGGAGGCTTCTAATGATCCACATCATGAATCTGCGGGATTTGATTAGGCAACTCATACACAAGGAAATAACTGAAATTGAAATAGAACGATTGTTTTAAAAGATGTCCTCCATAGAGACCAAGGGATGCAATGATACAATTGTTTGGTTCAAGTATTGAACCTTAATAGAAATTGCTATATTCAGCTTCGATGATGTTTAATATTTATTCGCGAATTTTGAAAGGAACAAAATGTAGCAATAAATTTATTACTTCAGCAAAATTAAATTTATTCAGTATGAGTTAGCATAGACATGTTTTTGGCTGATAATTAATCTGAAAGCATATGTGATACGTTGAGACTTGATGCTCGCGACGCTCGCTGAAAGGTTCTCCTGACGGAAACGGTGACCGTCGTATGCAAATTTACAATTAAACTTAACGACTGTTCAACACTTCTCCAACCAGACATGACTATCACAATTTCAAGGAAAATTTTGATTGTTCCTGCTTCCTTCACTAAACCACGTATGTAGAATATAAGAGGCTTGCATGGTTGTTATGAGAGCAGAGCCAAACTCAAAACATTCCATCCAGAGCTTCCACAAATCATCACCAACTTGAAGCCTGAACTACGTACATAATTTTACTGGTAAAATTATGTGCGCAGGACAGGATTAATTTTTGGTGATGATTTATACGAGCTCTGAATGCGAAGTTTGGGACCATAGTGTTAACCTACTAATATACCTTTAAATCCACGTCCTTATGATATGCCTGAAACGTAATGCGAATTTGTTACCGTAGTTCTGGTCACTGTTTCTTGTTGCTGATAAAGGTGCGGTTTATTTGAACGCCTGGCTATGACGTCTAACGGGCAAGGCTAATGTGGGCGCGACGTCGAGGGTGCCGGCGTATTGCTTCTGGGCTATTTCGATTGGAGCAGAAGGTCGACAAGAAGCTGGGCGCATGCACTGACAGGATAGCAACGGGAGCAGAACCGACTCAGAACAGAACAGCAAGTGACCGTGAAAGGTCGAGAGAGCCGTGATGAAGGGCCAAAAGGGCAGCAGTTGGAGGTATGTGTGTTCAGTGACACCACGTGCACAGTGGGGGAAACAAAGAACGTATGTACCCTTAAGCTAAACAAATTCTTAATGCCCAATAATTTATGAACTTTTGTTTTCTTCTCTTTGGGTGAACCTGTTTGTGATGAATGCCATCGGCTACAATATTGAAGATGCTCTCTCGGCACAGCTGCATGGCGGGCCACGAGCGACATCATTGGCGCTCCGGCCAGCCACAGAGGCGGCGATGCCTCATAAATCCCAAAGGCTCTACGCGGGCTCGGCATTGGCCCGATGGACCAATAATTGCGCGGTGGCCTCAATCCATTGTTTGGAACGAGCCGTTGATCTATAGACCATGACGGGTAATTCAACTGATAACTTGCGAGTGCTCTACGACCTGTCGTATGCTGTCAGAAGTATCAATCTGCAGGTATCATATTCAAGAGGAGTGAATACATTCGGTGTGGTGTCCCATTTTAGCCACTGTCTATTGTTTAGACCCTTGGTGATTGATGCAACAGCTGCATTTTGTGTAACAAGCCAAGTTACTTTTTATATTGCTCTTCGAATTCAACGAATTTATGTTATAACTAAGTTAAACATTTCCTGATTTTATCACAACCACCGTCAAGAATGTCAATACCCCTGCAATTAATTTAATTATAAACCAATGTATTTCCTGTCTCCTTAATTTGCATTGACCTCTTCTTCACTATCACAAAACCTATCTTCGTCACTCGATTCCTTTCACATTTCATTACAAGCCTTTGAAAGCATTTGCCTGATCATTTTGGAGGTAACATAATATTAGTATGTGAAAGCATATAGAAAATAAGCCACAATGAGTAGAAAAAGACAACAATCACTTGGAACACTACGAAGGGAATGAAGCCAACATATTGAACAGGACTGCAGCGGGTGCTGTTCAACAGCATCATAGGTAGTAAAGCAAAAAATACTCAATATATCCAGAGAATTTTATGTTTAAACGAAAGAAGATTTTTTTCCTTGCAGTTCTGATCGATTGTAAAAGGATGTCCGTTACTGGGAACTTCAAAAACAGGACCACATAGGAGCATTTGCAGCGGGACAGGATAGCTGGATACTGACACGCTTGCTCCGGAAAACTGATATGACTGATACTATTTCAAAAACTTAGATAGTAATGTTGTAGAAGCAATAAAAGACAAAGACAGTGATTGACTATCACAAATATGAATTCTGTGGTTATAGGAAAAATCATGCGAAATATTAAATCAAGTCCTACAATGGGCATTAACAGAATAAAGTTCCGCATCCTTTTCCATTTCATCCAGCTTCCCATAGCATGTTAGCATCCAAATTTACAACATAAAAGCGTTAAAGGCAACATCAGCATGTATCTTTCCTAGAGTCCCTTGCTTCGGAACAATTCAGTTAGTGTTCCCAGGCAAGAGGAAATGAAAAAATTGCTTGGCATACTTTTTAGCTTACGGGATTTGTGTTCTGGAAGGACAATGTATTTTCTTCGCGGGTGGGTTTGCTTAACACTGTGAGATTAAGGGGGGTTCTTTGCAGTTCACTCTCTTTATCATTCCGTTCTATTGTATCTGCTTTGGGATTTGAACACGGATACAAACAGTTCTGGTCTTAACTTTGATACATTTTAGAACAACATGGCACTACACTTTATTTTATCATATTATTTCATGGATCTGAAGAAGGCATACGACAGAATTGATAGGGAAGCGCTGTGGAGGGTGTTGCGTTTGTATGTAGTGGTCGGACATCTGTTGAAAGCAGGGCAGAGTTTCTATGCTGACAGCCGAGCATGTGTCAGAGTGGGGAGCGAGGTGAGTGATTGGTTCATAATGAAAGTGGGACTGAGACAAGGCTGCGTGATGTCTCCCTGGATGTTCAACCTTTATATGGATGGAGTGGTCAGGGAGGTGAACGCGAGTGTGCTGGGTCGTGGCTTGGAACTGTTGGAAGCGAATGGGCGGAGTTGGCAGTTGAGCCAGTTGCTATTTGCTGATGATACGGCCCTGATTGCGGATTCGGAGGAGAAGCTATGAAGGCTAGTGTCTGAGTTTGGTAGAGTGTTTGAGAGGAGGAAGCTTCGAGTGAACGTGGGTAAGAGTAAAGTAATGAGATGCTCGAGGACTGTAGATGCGAGCGAAATTCGTGTCACCCTATATGGAGAGCTCTCGGAGGAAGTTCAGTGTTTTAAGTATCTGGGCTCCCATGTGGAGAAAACTGAACTAGTGGAAACTGAAGTGAAGGCGCGAGTGAAGAAGGGATGTAAAGTGTTGGATGCACTAAAGAGTGTAATGAGCTGTAGGACGGCTGTATGAGGGTGTTGTTGTACCAACTGTACTCTACATTGCTGAGGCTTGGGGAGTGAGAGCAGAGGAGAGAAGAAGGTTGAATGTTTTCGAGATGAAGTGTTTGAGGAGCATGGCTGAAGTAATGCTGAGAGACCGGATCACCAACGACGTGGCTCGAATCAGAACAGGGATGGTTAGAAGTTGGAGAACAGAGTGGATTCGCGTGTACTGAGATGGTTCGGGCACATGGAGAGGATGGATGAAGGGAGATTGGTGAAAAGGGTGATGAATGCGGAGGCGAGAGGTCGCAGGCCTAGAGGTAGACCGAAGTTTGGGTGGATGAATGGTCTGAAGCAGGCGTTGGGAAGGAGGGACATGAATGTGGAGATGGCGAGAGAGCGTGCAATGAACAGGCGTGAGTGGAGAATGGTTGTGAATGGTTGATTTGACGCTACTCTGATGTGCTTTGCCGCCCTTGGCATCCCGCTGTCGGGATGGTCGTGGGTGGGGGGGCCCGGTCATTCAACTGTCGGGCCCTGCTGCAGTCGACGGTTCCTCGGACTGCAATCGGGACCCAGAGTTTAAGTTGAGGGGCTAACGGCCGGACTCTTTAGCACAAAAAGGCTAAGTTGTGTGTGTGTGAGCGTATGAGGGTGTGAGGTGGGCCTTGCAGTCGGCCATCCCCCTTTCTGGGGGATGCGGCCAAGTGTCTGTATCTGTATAGGACAGTCGTACAAAAGCTCTATAATTCAATAGAAGGATCTGTCCAAGTAACGAATGATATTTTGTCCTAATTTCCTGATGATCCGATCCTATAAAAATTCTAAAGCCTTATAATGAAACCATGAAATGAAAATAATAAAAAATGCTGCAAAAACTGAAATTCTGACATGCATTTTAAACTTGGGCAAAGGAATTTTACAAATCATATTAATAACATGGATGACGACGAACACGAAATTTCTATTTACTATGTATATAAGTGATATTAGACGAAATCAATTGCTGCACTTCTTGCATTATGAAGTATACGAAATTGATTATCAAACCCTTTTTATTCCACAACATCCTACTGTTGTTAATAGAGTCAGTGGATAACTAAAATAAGATTGATACCCAAACTCGCAGGGAATAATTTTTTTCCACGACTAATCGCCTTCAACGGCCTTCTTGAAGTATCATCCAATTTTGAAATGAATAAATGGACGGTCATTCATGGGGCATATTGTTAAGTGGGATACAAATAGCCTGAACTGCAACTTTTATGCATAACACCTTCTCCATGCGATGACACACACTGCACACAATTCTAGCAAGCCATAACTGACAGAACAAAAACTCGTATGACCGTAACATCCCCCATAGACAACACAACCGAAGTGATAAAGGTCAACTCAAGACATACCGCGAAAGCCACATGTATATAATGCAGTTTTCAGCATAACCCCAATTCAGTTGTAACTCTGTTAAGTTGAAACCGTCTGTTTCGGTGCAACCGGTAATCATGAAGGATTCGAGTGAGATTTATGTTAAAGACCGACTTAAAGACTTTGCTGGAGACGTGGTTTCACTCATGGGAACTTGACTTTTCTTCGTTTCTGGGTGGAAATATTTTCATTCTCAATTTCATCAGCATTCGGGATTCATTCTGAAATGTTGGGAGGCTATTTGGGGAACTAATATTTATTTGGATACAGAAACTGAGGTCAAACATCACAATTACGACGTGGGATGGCTATAGAACTGTACAGGGTACACTAACACTACTGTAGTGTTAGTGTACCCTGGAACTGTACTTCTGAGTGTTTCGTTTGAAGGGAAATTTGTTCTGTTTATAAATATATACTCCCCTGCTTACACTGGTAAGATCATTGGAGAGTATCTATGATCTATGGGTTGACTTTGTAGCATAATGTACCTTATCAGGATAAATACGTGTAAGATACCTGCCCACACATAAATCTCGGCTCGTGCATTCACACCTTGGATTCAGGCAACGATTTTGCCCTAAGCTGCTCCACTGTATCAAAATGAGAAACTCCTCTAGGGTGCGAAGGCAGACACGATTTCAATCTTATTCCAGAGAGGTGACAGCGATGGACTGCACTTGTGTGAATATGTGGGCTACGGCAAGAAACAATACAGAGCTTGATACACTTCTAGCAAAAATTCCAGGTAGGTCAGAATGAATGAGAGAAATTAAAACGAAATTCTGAGTTGTCTGTATTGTTGAATGAGAGAGTGTACTGCAATTTCTGGACGAGGAGTGTTTGAACCTTGGAAACCGGGTAAATACAACGAACGATCGAAGGAGTTACATTGTGCTGTTAGTGACAATTCGACTCAGTGAAAATTTTCGATGAGGTCACGAGGGGGTGAACTGGCTGTTTTTATGCGAGTAACCAAGTCAAGTTTTTTTGTGTAAACTTTCTTTTCAACGAGAGAACGAGCGGCGTACAGCTACGGGCACTAGCACAGCTGACTAGGTTGATTGAAGTTAGATGCAAGGTCATTCGGACATAAATCATGTCCTTAAAAAAAATGGAATCACTATCACCAGCTTCAGCGGGAGTTACGGACAAGGGTAACATTGCAAAAGCCTGGGAGGGCACATTAAAAAAGTCATACTCGTTTCATAGGGTGAATAATTGGAAGCAAATTCAAGCCGCGTTGTCAGAATTCATTTCGTTCAAGAGATCATTAGTGTGGCCAAGGTTAGGTCAATCGCAACATGAATAACAATCATCCGAGCAGTTGGTAATGCTAACAACCCGATATGTCTCTCACAAGTTGATTGTAGTGTCAGCTGATTTCGTTTCTCGTTGCATACAAGTATAGCAGTTGCCTAGAGAAGAGATGCAAAACATGCCAATGTTATAACTCTTTCTAAGTGTAGAACGATGGACATAACAGACATACACAACTGTCCCCCCATTGCGGTTGGAGAAAAAGTATAGAGCAGGTTCTGCATGCTAACTTGCAAGCGCATCTATAAACAGCTGAAATAGAGTGTGATTCCAATGAGGGTCCTAAACTGGAACTGCCGAATTTTTCATTGGAACCGACCTGGGGAAAAGTTCTGAAGTGGAGACTCCTGTCTTTCGACGACGCACAGACGCCAAGATTGATGAATTCATCAGCCCTTGCTTACAAACTAAAAAATTGGAAGTGGAGCCCTTCCTCGCATCTTTCATTAGCTTGTGTTCTGGTAGGGCGAGCATTAATTTCTTGCGCGGTGTGGTCTAGTTCAAAATCAGCACCACCTCTAGCCGATTGTTACAATGTGTATACAAATTCCCATTGTTATAGATGATATTTTGAATATATATGGGAAGTGTCCGTCACATAATTGTAGGATCAATGTTCTCAAAAGGCACATAGAGAAGAAGTTTAACCTTTGACGTTTAGTTATTGAGAGTAAGACTAATTTTAATTAATCTCTGACAAACGAGGGTGCGCCTCATAAGAAGCGAGGCGCCTGCTTTTATACGAAACACAACTCAATATGCTCGCAGGATGATGGTGATGATTCATAAATAAATAAATAAATAAATAAATATATATA
>SDVV010002180.1:0-23596 GCA_016164225.1 Gammarus roeselii | reverse complement strand
TATATATATTTATATACCTAATAGTGACCACAATGTAGAGCCATGCATACTGCATCCTATAAATGTGACATGAAATTGAAGTCTCTATCTACTGTGTTCATAATTATTTGTTGGAATGATCATCCATGTTTTTCAAAACGGAATTTGACAACAAAAGCATAGAGAATCCGAGAACTGTCGTCCTGAAAGATTCCTCTTATCTCCGAATTATATAAATCCATTGATGGCAAGTACAGACAGAGATAAAGTATATCAAGTTCACCACATTGCTAGCCGTACAGGGGCAGTACCAATGACAAATGTTGTCTGCGATGATCGACTCAATCCGACACGTCTATCCTTAATCTGGCATGTCCTGAATATCAACTCTTCAGTCCACATTACTCGTTCACAATGTTCAAATTATTTCTTGTATGTGTGTACAGTACAAACTGCAGACGATATTTTATGCTCAGCTCTGACAGGTTTCAGGGAGCAAGTTAACTCCTCGAGCTCATTTGTTTCCCCCGAGTAGTTGTTATAGCCATTTGATTAAACCCGTTTGTAAGCCTCGCTAAACACTTCATAGAACTTCTATTCCAACCGCAGTTCCATTGAGATGATGTTGATCGGCCCAATTCTTTCCATTTTCAATGAGACGTTGTAGAGTCCGTTCGCGTATAAGCAAGGTCTGATACATTTTACGGGTTCGTGGCACAGCCTGATGTCAAACGACAAGTCCCTCTTTGTTATGGTGGCTACGTCCTTTACAGTTGGTTTTCAAAGAGGGTCAGTCATCTTTGGTCCGACGAACAACTTACGTCGGACACGTTGGTAGATAATATTTTCGTTTATTTAAATCGAACACTCGTTTTTTATATTTACCTGTGGAACGCCAGCTGCTTATGTGCGATCAGAGGAGGGCTCTCGAATGAACGTTAGCGCCGTATTTTCGCTGCATGCATGGGGGGTTCTGCCAGCAATGACCGATACCAATTTCAGACAGCCAGGAACCGCGAAAAGTCGTAAAATGACCGTATAAAATGACCGTAGCACGTTATGGTAGTCAACAAGATGTAGCAGCGTTGTAATGTCAACACTTCTGATTTACGCAAAGTTTTCCAGCCCACCTTTATCCTACCGTCCATATCCTACAAGTGGTCAGTAGAAGAAAATCACAATCAATGGCCGACATGGCCTACGACAAGCCACCATTAGTTTATGATGGCGCCGAGATTTCTGATCAGTGCCTAAAACGTTCGCATCAGCCTTGTGCTGTATATATTGATAATACCACCATTAATGTGTAGGTTGTGACGGCACATGGGGAAGCACGAATACTCTGTCCACTCTTCAGATCCAGCCCAGCTGTTATCACATCACTGTTTTAGTATTGAAATTCTATTTAATGAAATAAAGTATCTTCGAGATCGTCTAACCAGCACTAAAACATTGAATATGTCGACCCACAAGCGTAATATGGAACTTCCCAGAAACTGTGCGCACCCCGAAAGAGGCTTGCCCGTTAAGCAACAAAGATTTTGCAAACGCCACTCTTGATCTCCAAAAATTGTTGTGGACAGACATGTGTTTTCTGAACGCCAAGGGCTTTCAATCAATAATAAATCCATTTTATTTAATATGAAAAGCGTTTAGTTCGCTCGCGTTGAAACACCATCTGATCATTTAAGTGCTAATCGAGAGAATTAGAACTGGACATTTGATGGGAGTCTTTCATGTTTAAAATGAGGATGATGTTAATTCGTGATAATCCTTCTAGGAAGATTCCTTAACGGAGCTTGAAACCAGGAACCGAACTCCACTCGGAAGTATACCAGACCCCCGCGAGACGTACGGTACGCATTAAGACGTCCCACAAAATCGTGGTTGGCCGCCAAGCTCTCATTCATAGTGTTTTGGTTCGGTGAGACTATCTTGCTCTCCACTTCCATCACAGTCAATAACTCAGTTTCTGCACCTGAGATGTTAGAGAGAGCATGCAGACAGACCTCATTCGTATCAGCCTTCACTGCGACGCTGACAATATGTTTGTATCGCAGTTGTTCACACATATACACCTTCTGACGATTTTTGTGTCTCTCTGTTTCGGATGACTTATGTGTTATTCAGTTTCAGACAATTTTTGTGTCTTTGTTTTTGTGCCAAGTGTGAACATTCACTGTGCTGAGTGGGTTAATTGGAAATAATAAAAATTAAACTTAAACTAGTAAGCTAAGTGAGTGCGAGCACCTGCTGGAAAAGTGAAGAATTCCCTGGCCAACTTTTGAGGATGCCTCTCACTCTGGAGGACTGCTGGTCTGCTTCGCCAGGATGAGCAGGAGCGTCTTCAGGGACCTAGCATGAAACCTCTTCTGCCGGTTCTGTGAGCTGGATGGCAGGCTCGACCGGGTCCTGATGGCCTTCCAGGGCCTGCGGCGGAGGGACGACGACGACGACGGAGAGGACGGGATCTTTGCGAGGAAGGTCTTTGTCCTAAAAGAGCAGCTGCACATTGTCGCAAGTGAGTATGTGGAGATGAGAGAGGATATTGGCAGGACTGGTGAGTCCATAGCGGAGGTGAGAGCCGAGGTACGTAAAGTCCAAGAGGACCTTGTTAGTAAGCGTGATCTAGAGAGTTTCGCTGCAGACCTCAGAAGAAACTTACGTTCTGATATGGAGAAGGATAGTAGGAGCCTGGTGAAACAGACGAAGAAGCTAATAAAAGTTAATGAGTTGGTGGTCCATGCTTTAAAGCTGGATGGAGAGGCATCCGTGGAGAGAATTGACCGGGGGGACCCAGTTTGATCGCGGAGGAGTCTTGATGTTTCTGCTCTGATTTCCTACCGTGACGTCCTGGTTAAGAGTCTGCAACGGCAGCACGCATCCACCCCTAAACCCATATCAGGGCTACCGGTGCTGGATGCGAGCTCGCCACTCGCTTCCACCCCCGTACCCAAACCCGGGGTACCTACTTCTCGTCAGGCCAAGAGGGCATCGGCTGCCCGGAAACTGAAAACTGGGACAAAGCCGATACCTTGGACCAAGACATCCGTGGATCGAAACCGCACCCAACCTCAAAGGGGCAACCTAGATTCGGATGGATTTCAACAGGTCCAGAACCGGTTCACCTTCGTGAACAGGCCCGCGTTTGTGATGCCAACGCAGAACACTTTTGAGAAGTTCACCTACCTAGACGGCGAAATTGAGACACTTGTCCTCGGTGACTCTATCGTCCGACACCAGGCGGTTGAATTTGCTCATAAGTGTAAGACAAAGAGGCGGGTTATGTGCTAACCCGGTGCAACGATTGAGAAGATGAGAGGTGTCCTTGCAAATGTTGAAGTTTCCAGATATGAGACACTCATAATCTGCCATGTAGGCACCAATGATCTTAAAATGACAAGGTCGGAAGATCTGTTAGCCAAGTATAGGAAGCTGATCTCTAACCTCAAGGCAAAAACGGATCGAGTGGCCATCACATCCATCTTACCGCAGATGAATGTTGATGACACGCTGTATAGTAAGTTAACTTATACAAATCGAGCCCTCGAGATCTTTTGCAAGTCCAATGGAGCATCATTCTTCAACTTGTTTGATGACTTTCGGGAGAGACTCCCTCTTTTCCTATGAGACGACCTTCTTTTGAATCATGTAGTAAATGCCCAATTTGGCAGACTGCTCCATCTAAGCGCTAAGAAATACTATACCCGAAAGTTAAGGGTCAAGCGTGCTTTAAACGGTCCACTTTTGGCAGCAGGGAACTCTACCGAGAAGGCCCCGTGCCCGCAACATATTCCGGACTGGAGCGATGACCGATCAGTTGCTGCAAGAGGAAGAAGCTGCGAGCACGGTAGACACGTTACAGGGCTCACAAGAAGACAATTCTAGAGATGGTCAAGATCCTGGTCCACAGCCGCCAGGTCACATCCTCCCCCCCCCCCCCCCAATGATGGAGCCGTCGATGACCGAGACATGCACCATCTAAGGGTGTTCTTCTGTAACGCACAGTCCTATGCTCTCAATTTCGACAAACTGAGGGGACTGGCAACTCTGTACCCGTTTGATTTCATTGGCATAAAATATTCATGGCTCGATTTTCAGAGAAGAAACCTGGCTGCAAAGATAATGCAACAAGGCTAAAAAGTGTTCAGCGTGGACAAACCAACCCTTAGTAAACGAGGGGGCGGGTCCGTGTTGTATATAAAGGAGATACTGCGCCAATTTCTTAGAGCAACGCTCGCCCTAGTTTCTTGCCAAATACTCAACGAAGAAATCAAAGTTGCCCATGCGACATTGAAGCTGACATTGGTGTACCGCAACAGTCATACCCATGCGGAACAAGATGTTCAGCTCTATGAGAATCTTGAAGAAATAGTCTAAAATAATCACTAGTCCATCATCTTCGGTGACTTTAATCTCTCTTATGTCAACTGGGTGAGCCTAACTCCACAAACCCCAGGCAATAAACTAACGGAGTTAATCGCCGATAATGGCATGACCCAGTATGTTCGTGAACCAACCCGGGGAAACAACAGACTGGATCTAGTCATGTGAACTGAGGAACGCTGGGTCGGCGACATCCTAGTTAGCAACCAACAGGGAGGTGCTGACCACAACGCGGTGGAATTCACCATCAAAGTTCCCCGTCCAGCCCCCCAGGGAGCTTTACGCCGCCCCAATTTTGCGCGAGCAGACTTACAAGGGATGAGAGAACAACTAAGTGAGCTCATTTTAACCGTACAACACGGTAAAGGTACGGTGGAGGCTTGCTGACGCATCCTCAATGAGAGAGTTTGTTGGGCCAGCGATCGATGTATGCCCTTGAGGACAATCGATCCCGCTCAAAAGATCAGGCCCCTTGGTGGAACGTCGAAGTTGTAAGAACCTTGAATCGTCATCATCAACTGAATGAGCAACGAATGAGGGACAACCCCACAGAGGCGGCAGAACTGCATCGCCTGGCGTGTAGGACAGCCGCTAGCCTAGTCCGATCCTCTAAACGGACGAATGGCAGAAAGAACCCAAAGAATTTCTATCGCTACGTCATGAGCGTAGAATTGCTAGGGACTTAGTTGACATGCTGATGGATAAAGATGGTGTCAACAGAACGTCACCTGAGGACATGGCGAGTGTCCTGAATAGCTTTTTTTGCTCAGTGTTCACAGTTGAAGGCCCCGGCTACGAACGAGATACTGTTTACGCTGGGGAAGTCAGCCTCAACGACATTGCGTTCACGTGAGAGGAAGCTGTCAAACAGCTTTAGGGACTGAACATTTGCAAATCGATTGGTCCCGATAGACCATTTGCAAATCCCGATAGAACATTTGCAAATCGATTCCCTAACCCACATCTTCAACTTATCGATGACGAGTGGCGAGGACCCCGAAGACTGGAGAGTTGCTAACGTTACGGCAATCTTCAAGAAAGGTGACCGATAATCGCCCAGCAACTATCGACCGATCAGCTTGACGTCGATCGTGCGCAAAACCATCTAGCGATTGATACGAAATCATCTTGTCGATCATCTGGAAGATAACGGACTCATTCATGACACTCAACAAGGTTTCCGCCGTTAGAAGACTTCCAAAAAGCGTTCGACAAGGTGCCGCACAGGAGACTGTAACACAAAGTCTCTGAGCTCGGCATCGGTGGCAACGCACTTTGCTGGCTGCGCGCCTGGCTAACAGGACGTAAGCAAAGAGTCAGCATCGGTCAGGCTTTGTCCGATTGGGCCCCGGTTACCTCTGGGGTGCCCCAGGGCGGTGAGCTGGGTTCCATCTTTTTTCTCATCTATGTAAACGACATTGATGCAGGGCTTCTGTCCAAGGTATCGAAATTTGCCGACGTCACGAGGCTCTGCCATGCATCATGGAGGGAGAGAGCGAGAGTTGAGATGCAACATGGCAAAACTTGAACGAATCCAGCATCGTGCTACTAAGCTCATCCCGCAGCTACGCCACCACAGCTACGAGGATAGGCTGAAAGAGCTTGACCTCATCACCCTCGAGAAGCAAAGACTGAAGGGCCAGCTCATTGAAACCTTCAAATACATGAAGAGCTTCAACATGTAGACTACTGTAGTCGCTCGTGAGAAAGCAATGTAGGTGGTTTAATTAATGTAAAAAAAACTATGTTAAATCAGAATAAACTCCATATTTGAAAATACATCCATCGCAGTGTGCAGCTATTTCGAGGTTGATGTAAATTTGGTGATTACATTTTCGAATATATAACATTGTGTATAGAGAATTTTTAATAATCGTGATCATGCGTAAATATTAAAGCGTTACTATGGCCCATAATTTATCACACACGTGGGACTCAAAATATCCTTAGAAGAAGTATTTGTTCTTCTGGCAACCTCCTCGTAGGACCAACTTTTCCCCGAATATTGTCGCTCGGGGAAGTTTCCCACCCAGTACGTGCTGCGACTGGCGTCTCCGAGGGGCAGTAAAGGCTTTTGGTTTAGATGTCTTTACATATTTTTTTCTGAAATAGCCGTAGAAATCTATTGCACTGTGACCTTTTATTCTTCGAATGATAAATAGGTTCAAGTGCATTACGTTTATGTAGACCACTGTATGTAGATATACAACCGTTTCCCTTGGATGTGTATCATGGCTTTCGGCGGCTCGAACTCACGTGATGCACCACAGGCTGGCCCTTTCAGTTGGCAGAGCTGGGAGCGCTGCTGATAAAAAACAGTGCCGCTACCGCTTCCGCTAATGGTGAAAATATGTAGCTGTGCTACCGCTATCGCTAGTGGTTAACAAAAGGAGCGCCGCTACCGCCGCTTGCACAACTTCTACCGCTACTTTTAATATAAGTCAAAATCAATTAGGCTTACGTCAGTTGTTCTATGAGTCGAATTCCTGACTGCACATCAATCTACGCGGTGTTAAGATGTTCTCAGATTCATCGTTCTTAGAGCTATGAACAGATTTTTATCTCACATCACGAGTGACACTTGTTGACTGATGCGCAGCTGCAGCCCGTAGCCAGATGGCAACGTGCAACGATTGGGCAACGGTCATTATACCCCGCGTTCAAATACGTTTCATACTTGATACTAGTATCATGCGAGAGAATATGTTGATGTTCTCACTTCACGTTCGAACGCGTTCTGAACCCGTCGTTTTAGCCATGATGTTAGATTTTGCGATTTTTGTTACATTTTAGTAGCGCTAGCGGCTAGCACGTAGAACGCAATAAGAACAAGCGGCGCTGGTGAATTCGCAAGTGATTTCAAAATATAGCGGCGCTTGTGCCTACGCTATAAAAAATAGCGTTGCCAAAAAGCGCCGATAGCTTTGGCGGCGCTAGTTGCAGCTCTTCAGTCGGGCACGCTAACCCTAGGGCCACGGAGATAGAAGACACAATTCATTTCCATAAATCAACTTTTCTTTGGGATATTTAATGTTTCAAGCTACTTCCTGCTTGCCCGAATAGATTTCTGATTGGTCAAGCTAGACTATATACAAAATGCTTTGCAAATGACCTTCTTAAGCATGATGAAGAAATTAATAATTATGTTGACATGAATGTATACGACTGATTAGGACGGGGTGTCTCGGAGGACAAAGTATCGTAGGAATGTAATTACATTGAAAATGAAATCACAACATTTATTTACAATTTTGAACAATTGGCAAAAACCACTCGACACTTGAACCTTTATTCCTTTATTTAAGGTTTTAATGTATTTCCCTCTTTACTTAAGAGTGTTTGACATAAATGGGCATACGGCGTCGAATAGTAGCCTGAACTCAGCAAGTAGACACCATGCAAACTATATTGAAAGAACTTGTGAGAAGGATGAATTACAAAACAACGAAATTAATATTTCCCTTGTGTCAGTGAGTCTGTCCAGAGACTCGTAGCTGCAGATTCGTACTCAGGAGTCAGTGAACATAGTTGGGCATCGTCATTGTCCCTAATCCAGTAAACTCATTTTAACATGGGTTATCAGGATTCTCCGCTGAAACAAATAAACCTGCTGGAAATGTTGTGATAAATTTATGCGAACAATTAAGATAAGTCTTATTTAATGGCATCGTACAATACAGGGATGATGTTTTATTCGCGGATATAACACTGGATTCGGCGGGGATCAGATGGATACAGAATATATACATTTCTAATGAATAAACAATTAATTTGAAGTGTCACGGCTCTGACGAGGATGATTTAGAAGTGACAGAAGAAGGACAACATGTTTATTTTCCACATTTTTTTGCAAGCTAAGTGGGAACGTCAGGTTCCTTTAACAGCTGATAGTGGGAACGTAGAGCTTGAGTCTGTATCCTAAGAAAAACATCATATTTTTTCAAATCCTAATTTTACGAGAATTCTTAGATATTTATTGTGGAAGCTGGTTTCACCTTATGGTCAATGTTTGTTCTGTGAGCGAGTATGAGTGTTATGCTGCTCATAATTCACAGTCGAGCGATTTTAATCTGTGACTATTGTTATCAGAATTTGAATCTTATTCAAAGATGACATCTGAGTGTAAATGAAATTCATTCATGAACTTAGAAGTTTGTAGATAAATTGCCGACTACACAAGGATTTTTACAATTTCTTTGTAACCCAACCTTGTTGATATAATTTTTCTTACCGGTAATCTTAATGGATTAGCCGAAGGAATGATTAGTATGGACGTCGATTGATTGGATTTTGCTAACTCAGCGACAACCATTGGCGCTGTTGCTGAGGAAGCATCAAAATAATTTAACATGATGTATCAATTGAAGCCTTTGTATGAGAAGGTAAACGTCTGCTCGTGAAAACGTGTTCTAAACTTCATTCCATTCCAACCGAGTTATTTCGAACATATCATGCAATAAACTATTTCAATCCGTCCGGATTATAAAATATAATAAGATTATGAATGAACATTCTATAATCATAGCTTGTTAGTACGAGAGAGTGAGGGCGGAACAAATATTTGTGATCAGTTACAGAAACTGGAAATATTTTTTTACTAGACGGTGAAAATCATACCTAATTCATTATTATTCGACTCGCAATCTCCCCCCTCCTAGATAGAAGAATGACTCTCACCCACATTCGTCACCTTGATATATACGAATAGCTCGCCCGCCGTGTGTGTCTTCGTCGCAGACTCCGCGATCAATTCAACAGCCACCTTCGATTTCCAATAAATGCTTCCGACAGCACCACTCCATTGCCCGAGGGAATTGTGGCCAATGGAGGTTTGTTCGCGGGAGTCAGTGCATAAATATTCTCTGGGAAAAAATTGTCGCTCCATTTAAAGTGACAATAAGAACACGATAATATTTAAAGGTAATTAATTATTTATTATAGTGGCCAGAGAAGTATTTTTGGTGCAGAATGTTGCATATTTTTCCTGCCTGTCCTCTCATTGTCCTGACTACCTTTAACTTGAAAAAGTAGCATAAAAACTCTTGAAGTTTTCGATCCTTCAACACGCAATTAGTTCCATCTCGGTGTTTCATAAGCTATGTTTACCCTTATTATTCCGATATTTCGAGACACTTTCTCAAAGCATGAACAGCTCAGTTCACCTCGAAACACGTGAAAATATATATTTTAAATCAAGTTAACTGGAAAAAACAGCATTCATCCTCGTGATAGTTAGTCACGATTTAGAGGTCAGTTAATGAGTATCTTCAAATACCTGAATGTGAATACTAGAGCTAGCTTCAAGGCCTTTTCGACAGAGATTATAACCCACTGAACCGAAATAATGTTCAAAAACTGCAGCTGAAACCGTTCAAAAAATCAGTGGCCGAAAACTTCTTTCCGATTAAGATACCAAAAATTTGGAACCGTTACCATATGATGAGGTCAACAGTAATAACGTGAAGAAGTGTAAAAACCTGCCTCGACAAATACTTATAGACAAACCACTCCCTACTAAGAAAATGTGACGTCAGAACTACTGCCGTTAAGGTGGCCACAACCTTCGTCGGAGCCTTCAGCATCTTGCAGCCACATCTTGCACCTCATCTAGGCTAGGCCAGTTGAACTGAACTTCAACTTTGGAGTACTGCTAGAATGGACTCTCCAGCCCGAACTAGGCCTACTACTACTACTACAACTACTACTACTCGCGTTTGTTCATATACTAATTATTAACCGACTTCTTTGTGTTTTTCTATTTCAGACTATTTTGTGTCTTTCAGTTTCAGACTATTTTGGGTCTTTGTTTTCGCGACAAGTGTGAACATTTACCGGGCTAAGTGTGCTAATTAATAATGAAATAATTATTGAAGCTAGGAAGCTAAATGAGTGCGCGCGTCTGCTGGAAGAGTGAAGATTCCCCCGGACGACGTTTGAGTATGCATCCCACTTCGGCGGACTGCTCGGTCGGCTTTGCAAGGATGAGCAAGAGCGTCTTCAGGAATCTCGTGGTTCAGCCGATTCAGCGAGCTGGTTGACAGGCTCGACCAGGTCTTGGAGACGTTCCAGGGCCTGCAGAAAAGAGACGACGACGTCGGAGAGGACGTGATGCGTTCGGGGGAATGTCTTTGTCCTCGAGGAGCAGCTGCGCATTTTCGCCAGTGAGTCTGTGGAGATGAGAGAAGAAATCAGCAGGACTTGTGAGTCCGTAGCGGAGGTGAGAGCCAAGGTAGGTAAGGTCCAAGAAGAACTTGTTAGTAAGCATGATGTAGAAAGTTTTGTTGCAGACATCAGTAGAAACTTACGTTTTCGTATGGAGAAGGCTAGTAAGGGCCTGGCGGAACAGACATGTTTTACAGCTGGATGGAGCGGTGCATCCCGGGAGAGGATTGACCGTAGGGACCAAGTTCGAGCGCGTAGGAGTCTTGGTTGTCTTGCTCTGACTTCCTATCATGACGTCTTGAGTAAGAGTTTGCAACGGTTGCACGCATCTACACATAAACCCATATCAGTTGTACCGGTGATGGATGTGAGCTCGCAACTCATTTCCACCCTTATACCCAAACCTAGGGTGCCTACCGGGACAAAGCCAATTCCTCGTACTAAGACATCCGTGGATCGAAGCCGCACACAACCTCGACGAGGCGGCGTAGATTCGGATGGATTTTAGCAGGTCTAGAACCGGTCAACTTTGTGAACCAGCCCGCGTTTATGATGCCAACGCGGTGAAATTGGGACTTGAAAGGTGGAGACTTGAAGGGATACATATAATTCATACGTGGTACGGTGACAGCATTCACCACCGCACCCCAGGATATACGAAAATCAAACCCGCACCGAGAGGGGAGCTCTTGCTCAACTCTGTCATACGACCTAAATTCAACGGGTATCATCCATGGCTGATGGCAAGGAATATCTTCCTACTGAGGAATCTTGCTGACACGATGGCATTTTTCTTTCCACTTTTCTACCCGCTATGTGAAAGAGGAAAGAAAGAAGATAAATGGAGAGAGATATGCAACAGATGCGAACTAGTGAGGGTGGAGTATGCCGGTGACTCAGCGGCTTTGCCGGTGAGCCGCAGCGGCGATTCACCCCCACACCCCTTGATATGCAAAAATCGAACCCGCACCAGGAGGAGAGCTTTACTCAACTTTACGGTGCGACGTAGATTCTACAGATAAAATCTATTGTTCAGGCAATTAAAATCTTCCTACTTAGGGACCTTGCCGACACAATGGTATTTTTTGTTCCACTTTGCCATCCTCCCTGTGGAAGAGGAAATAAAGAAGAAAAATGGAGAGAGATATATAGATATATGCGAATCAGCGTCGCTTGACGATGATCCTCATCAACGCCTCGCACAAACACCCCATGCAATGTTTAAAATCAAACCGCACAAGGAGGAGGGCTCGCTCTACTCTACGGTACGACTTAGATTCGACAAACATCATACATTGTTGAGGCAATGAGGATCTTTCCACGGCGGAGCCTTGTCGCTACGATGATAATTTTCTTCTTACTTTTCTGCCCTTCCCTGTCGGGAGAGAAAAAAGGAGAGAAATGTGGATAACATCCATCTGTTGAATCAGTGAGTACTTTTCTATGGAGGGACACTGTCGACACGATGTTACTCTCTTATTCTTATCTACTTCCCTTCGTGTCAGGAGTGAAAAAAAAAACACTGACATAACTTAATAGCGAAGCAGTTTTCCTTGTAATACCAGAACAGCAGCGTCGGTTTCATCTCATGGAGATGTGCTTCTGGTATCTCATTTGAACCATATAAAGCCCCTGAGGCATGTAAACTGAAATATACACAGATGTTAGAAATGTCCTTCTGACATCTCATCTTGAATTATAAAATACTAATGCACTTATTGCACCTGTCCGTCCTTCATCTACCGTTAAATTTATCCATCTGTACATTGTGAATAACTTAACCGTCTTTTCTCTCTTTTGTAGCCCAGATCCGGAAGAGACCTGTTGCAACAGGGCGCAGAGCAACGCTTGCCTGCTTACCCCTCCTCCATAGATGTTCGAGCTAATTTCAAAATTTAAATACAGTTTTTCATGCCTTCTTAGACTGTTCAGAAGTTAAAAAAAATAAGTAATCCTTTGACTAAACATGATTTTCGAGTCAATTTCATAAAGTATAATATTGATTCATATATTTTTAAGTAATCTTGTAATAACTTTTTCAAAATTCAAGATACTTTTTGTTTGCTTTGACTAAAAGTTTCACTCGACCTAAGTCTCAAAAATTAATATTCTTTCCATCCTATGACTAAATCTTGCAATAACAACTGTTCGTCAAAAGGTAAAATACCTGTGTCTCATTTGACTAAAATTACTAGTTGCCACGAGCAATTCTTTTCTAATAGATGTAACTCTCGCGTCTCTACTTGTAATGCGACAGCCTTCAAGGAACCTGCAATAATATCTGTTTTTCAAACCTGAAACACTTGTGCTGCCTTCGATTGGCAGCACCGGTTACCTAGTGAAACAATATTTGCTTAATTGCCTCTGGCATTTCACCGGAAATATGAAAAATTCTTGGAGATGTCCCTCTGGCATCTCACCAGAACATATTTGAAACTATATGTAGCTCTCAGTACAAATTAATCATTGAAGATGCCTCCCCGACATCTAACCTTAAAAATGAATTCTCCTGTACAATGTGGATAACTAACCGCCTTCTCTTCTGTAGCACAGATTCGGGTGGGACCTGGTGTAGCAGGGGCCAATCAATGTATATATACTAACCTCCTTCCCACGAATGTTTTAGAAAATGTCGAAATTTAAAAATCGATTCGATCTTTTTTGGATTAAAGTCTACGCTAGATGCTTGTCAAAATTTAAAATGGTATGTTCCCCCTGAGTTTTGTCTAAATTCAAAATGTGAATGCCTATCTCTTGCCTTTTTTATTTTTTTCCTACTAAATTCTGCGATAACTATTCAATCAATTTAAAAACATTTCTCATTTCACTAAAGTAAGGAGTTGCCAGGAGCAATTTTTTTATGAGATATCCTTCTGATATCTCACATGGAACTTGAAATGCTCTTTTAGGACTAATTACACGTGTACAGAGACCTACTCTACTGAACACTAGGGAGGCCACTCTCAGGAGACTGGGTGTGGAGCTCTTCTACATTTGCACTAATCAAAATTTCACGATTTTTTTTTTCAAATTCCGACCAAAACTCTAGATTAGCCAAGGGCAGGTCTATCCTTATGAGAGGTCACTCCGACGTCTCACCTTGAAGTGCGACAGCCTTCAAGGAACCGCTTGCATACAGAAGACGTAATCTTCTGAGCATTTGGGGGAAGACGACTAACCGGCCAACTGGGTGTGGGGCATCTCCCAAATGTGCACATACTGGTAAAAAAATGCAATACCCATATGTTCTTTTCAAGTAGATCAGTACCTAATTGGATTCGGCGGACCTAACCTCTGGGGCAAGCAGACAGGCATGCGTTCGAGAAAAGGTGCGAGTCCACTGAGCGCATGGGCGTGTCCGTCTTTGCTCGACCGTCTGAGGTGCGACAGCCTGAAACCTAAATTCTTCGCTTCCCATCTCGTTCGCCACGTTCCTGAATTGTCGTTTTGACATTCGACACTTTCTTCTCCGGGGCTGAAATGCCTCGGGTAGTAGTAGGGTAGTAACAGGTATGGTGGTGATGGTAGTTGTGGTTTCTCTCCTTTCTATCCTTACAACCTCATTTTTCTGTATGTGTGAATCTCTAAAGCCCAGTTGACTATTCCCCACTCTTCCTTCACTTCGTTCAAGGCAACACTCGACATGAGCATTCGTGCTTCTTCGTTTTCTTTACTCTAATCTGATCTACTACTAGCACATTACTTCTTTTCAAACTTTTAAAGTAAAAAACGATTATGTTTCGACTTTCATTCTTGTCACCATTAAATCGTCTGCTTGTCCCGCTAACTTTAAACTGTTCGGCGGAAGTTTCAAAAATTGTTTCAACTGCAGAAAAAAATTATTCGGGCGATTATTTGGTGGGTTAATTGGTTGATTGATTGTTTATTGATTTTAAAAATACAGATACAAGAATATACATGATCAAAATTTAGACATAAGGACGAAAATCTTATAAAAGAGCCGCTGCCAAGCTAATAGAAGTTTCAGGGCAAGGATAATAGTGCATAATATTGGGATAAGTATGTTCTGATAAAAGATATCTAAAGTGGGATAAATTTGCCAGCAAAAAATCCTCAAGATTAGTCACATTCAAAGTAGCCCAGAATTATCCGTAATAAATTAAAGCTAGATTAGTCGCATATGGAAAGCTTGCTTCAACAAAATGAAGCTAGATTAGTCTTATACAATTGGGACAGCCATTTAGAAAGGGTAACTTCCCAAATGAAGTGTGCCTAATAAATTGGCAATTCAGTACTTCAATAATAGAAAGGTTACGCCCAATGCACCTCAGAAGGCGTTTACACCAAGAATGTATACAATGTCAATAGAGCATCAATCCATTCGGATACTAAGAGATGACAATAAGTTTGGTAATGAGAGACTGCTAAGCAATGAGAGTCTTGGTACTAAGTAATGAGACAGCACCTGCAATGAAACACTCATTCAAGGGACTCGGTTGTCTGCGATCATAGGAGGGCAAACCAAAGCTCTCGGTCCCCTGCAAATTTCATCGTCGTTCAGTAATTTTGAATAACCAGAGATCTGTACATTTTATTTATAATTTTTGGCGCATATTCACAACTTCCAAAGTAAGGCAAATCGTTCAGCACCTTAACACACTGGAAGATCGTTCCTGATCCTTCCACCACTAATTTGATATTGAGGAGGTTAAGACCAAGATTACGAGTCTCGTAAGAATGGTTAGGGATTGATGATTGTGTGTACTTGGCGAATAAAAGTGGATAATTGTGTATAATATTGAGACCAAATTTCAAAATGGACACACGATGAATATCAGTAAGTTTGAGAAATCCTAACCCTCTATACATTAAGTTGGTTCTCATTAGGGGATGTGCTCGTTATCAAATTTGACATACCACATCACCCAAATAATTATATTTAACAGAACCGCAACAGAGTGTAGTAGATAATCAGAGACTGCACCCCACAGTATAATATTTGAATAACATGAGGATATACGAGGCTATAGTAAATAGTCATCAGGGCAGTTCGGTAAGAAGGCCAGAAACAGCGTAGATAGCGCCGAGCGATTTGCTTAGCGTGCATATTAACTCAGAAATATGAAAACTGTTGGTTAGTTTATTATCAAGGATTAATCCCACGTACCGTATCTGGTTGACCCACTCGAGATTAACATTGTTGAACAATACATCGGGTAAATCAGGATGGTGCCTCGGAATGATCAAAATGAGTTTCGTCTTACTTTTATGGGACAATAACATATTATGTCAAGCCAAAGAGTCAGGCTAGCAATAGTGGCGTTCACCTTATCAAGGACCTCATCAAAAATATCGCCATGCACGTAGAACACCGCATCGTCGCCGAACATGATTACATTGGGGTTTTGGATAGACGCTATATCGTTTATGGAGATATTGAACAGTAAAGAGCCCAACACCGACCCTGGGGCACGCCAACCGTGACGGTCAAATTGGTGTAACTGGCATTGCCGACCGAGACATACTGTCTGCGACTGGCCAGGAAGGACACTAAGAACGAACGAGCAGTACCCCTCACACCATAAGCATCCAACTTCATCCAAAAAATATCAAAGTCAACTGTATCGAAGGCCTTCCTAAGGTCAAGAAAAAGACAAATGGAACAGATCTACTTGTGGAAGGTATTGAGAACATCCTGAGCCAAGTGAAATATTGCAGACGTTGCATTTTTTTCTTTCCACGTATCCAAACTGGTTGTGGGTAGCTATATTATGCTGGTATACAAATGAGGACAACCTAACGAGTACTGTTTTTTCGAGAACCATGTTAAACACTGAAAAGGTGGATATAGGCCTAGCTACAGTTACCTAAGTCAATGCAATCTCCCTTCCTAAAAATAGGTGCCACACAAGCACGAGCTATCTTAGGAGTATCGGGGTACACACTTTGATTAAGACATAAATTGAAACTATATTCCACAATAGGAGAAATGGCAGGTAGTATCATGCTCACAATGTATGCCTGAATTTCAAGTTTATTATATCTCCTAGATTTGAATGCATTAACAATAGACCTGATCTCAGCAGAAGATGTTACTTGAAAATAAAAAGCTGGACTGTTTGGGGGAAAAGGGACATGGTATGAGGTAACAGGGCGGACAGCACCGTTAATGAGACTAGTAGCAACAGATGACAAATATTTATTAAACTCATTTTCCCCTGATGCAGTCGATAGACTAACATCATCTTGAACAATACGAATTGTAGATGGCGCTACACACCTGACAAAAAGACCATTGACAACTTTCCACGAACCTCTAGAATCGGCTCCCTCTAACAAAATTTTGTGACAAAATTATACATTTCTTTGGTATCCTCATTACATAGTGCATAAGGTCACGATAAAATCAACACATCCACTACGAACCAGAGCTAGCAATTTGTATTTCTTCATCTTCAGAAATTTTATATTCTAACTCGTCACCACAGTTTTGGTGACGAGTGGTAAAGTTCATTATATTTAGAATAGAGCACATTGGCAACGGACGTAAATGCAGTATTTGTTTCCTCCAACTCAAGGACATCGTCATATCCATATTAAATAATTGCCCGTCCAAAGTTAGCAACTTTAGTTTGCTGAAGGGGTGGGGCAATGATTTTATTAGTCGTTTGAGGGTCGTTTTGTTGGAAAGCGACCATAATTGGCAGGTGATCGGCTATGCGACAGTCAATGACGGAGAAAAATATATTGGGATTCAACGAGAAACTGCACCATATGTGATCAATTAGAGAGGACTTAGTGATGGGATCTTCTTCCGACTATCTTGTAGGTTTCGTAATTACTGGAAAATAACAAAGGCCAAGCATTACGGTTATGAATGCAGCAACATTTGTTAAACCAAAGGAATTACAAAGATTCACATTAAACATTTATCGACAATCATTATATGAGCCTAGTTTGAAAGGCTGCAGTTCGGATGATTGAAGTCCCTAATCCTCTTGCCATATACGAACCAAGCCACTGGAAGTTAACTTAATATATCAGACAAGTTATGGCTCCCACTTCTTCTCTTATAAAATCACTGGGCATACAATTATGACAAGTTTATTGTGGTCAATAATAGATGAGGCACTCTGGCACAGGAGTGTTCATAAATGTCACCCAAGAAACAATTCTTCTCATTGTTTGTCGAATTTTATTATGCATCAAAATGTTTTAATTTGGTTTAGCAGTGAATATTCACATGCTCTAAATTTATCGGTTCGCTTATCAATGGTTGTACTGCGGACGAGAACGTTAGGGATTAGCAGAAATGTGCAGAAAAAACACTATTCATACAGACAGTATTCATTGATGATGTGTACCTGCTGAAAGGTTTCGTAGTCAAACTCTTTTGCATCACAGACAAGAGAATAGCATATATATTAATAGACATAATTCAATTTTTTCCCCATGCTCTCAATAGTTCGCTAAATGCATAAATTTCCTAGTAGTGTCGATAATTATCAACATTGAATTGTGTTGTGATTGCTATAATTTCCCTGTTCGTGCCTTTTCCACTTTCCACGGATATTCCAATTCTGCAGATAGCATCTTGGTTCTCCAAAATATATTGGGGACCAACGGCAGCACTGAAGTACAAGACCTTCCCTTGGGGTTGAACCGGCTGTAAATCGTTGTTTGGTCAATTTATGGGACAAATTGGCGAAGTTAGAGGATGAGAATTTAGGATCAAGCAAAAGAACTGTATAACTTCAAGTATCTGCAACTTTGTGCTCGAGAACATCAGTTAACGAAGTTAGGTGACGAGAGTCCTGAACAAGAAACTTGAATGTAGCACTGAAGATCTCCTACACGTTAGGTCCGAGCATATCAGTTAGCGAAGGTAGGCGGCGAGAGTCCTGAACAAGCAACATGAATGTAGCACTAAAGATCTCCTAAACGGTAGGTCCGAGCACATCAGTTAGCGAAGGTAGGCGGCGAGAGTCCCGAACGAGCAACATGAATGTAGCACTAAAGATCTCCTAAACGGTAGGTCCGAGCACATCAGTTAGCGAAGGTAGGTGGCGAGAGTCCTGAACAAGCTACATAAATGTAGCACAGAAGAACTCCTATGAGGTAGGTACGATTGCACCGGTCTATAATGGTTCAGAACGTCATGATTGCTCTTAAATTCATTCGTAAATAACTACGGCCTCGTTAAGAATATCTTCTTCTTGCTAGAAGCACCCTCGATACTCCTTCCAAATTTATCACGAACACAGTCAAACGAACAGACAAACAGACCTGACAACATTAACGTATTATAACGTTGATAACATGTAATGAAATCTGTTTTATTAGTATAAGAATCAATCATTTGATTGAAAAATAAATGATATCGTTTGACCGTCGTGTCGTAGTTAACAATATTCGTAATCAAAGCATGTACTCAATTCCGCATTCACGATACATGTTCATCATCAACCTTATGCATAGCAATGATTTTGTTTGTTTGTTAATACACTAAATTCAAATGATATTAACGGTTATTTGGACACGTCGTCGCTATCACTTTATACCAATCGTCAGTTCGAACTGACTGCCGTCAAGTTGGCCTTCAATACATTTAAATTCTCTGAAGGAATGGGAGATGTCACGTGGTGGTGGTCTATTATTAGCGTTCGTTCTTTTCGATGTCGTACTGATGCCTTCCTTTACTTCGTAGTGAGCGGTTTCATGTTACAAGCATTTTGGTAGCGAAGTTTTGAAATGTTTGGCATTATTTGTTGTTTCTTACGTTGCAGCTTACTGATCCGAGTTTTAACCGAAATAATAGAACATGTCATTTCACCATTTTCTATCAGCACGTAAATGGCAAGCTACTGCGCTTAACTTTTTTTTTCCACAGACTCAGGACCTGGCGCTTATCTGGCCCATGAATAATCTCGTTTTCACTAGTTTTTTTTGTGATGCTTAATATGCCTTTTGCACCGCATATAATGCATAATGTTTTTAAGCAACAGCAGTTTTCGGTGAAAAGTGATCCGTTGTTGTGCCAAAAACAGGTAGCCTCCCAATGACGGCAAACTCGCAGCCACATTTTCTGGCTGCCATCCTCGTTTCTCATTCGCCATCTGCTGCCAAAACAGATAATTATTATGCTGCGGCAACCGAGCAAGGAACGCCAGAGTACAAATTGTTTCTTTATGGCACCTCTCGTTACGCTGCTGTCACGTCAGTTTACTTAAGCCAGACCTGAGGCTTCCTTTTATGTATACTTTTGCGTGGAGGCTGGTGAAAAGCAGCAGCGAGGCCTCAGTAAAGACTCTGACTCAATTAGGACAAGGTGTGGAGGCTGGTGAGAGGAAGTAGCGAGGCCTCAGTAAAGCCTCAGCCTCACTAAAGGAAAAAGCGATGAGGCGGATGGGAGGCAGCAGCGTGGAGGCTGGTGAGAGGACAGCCTCAAGTTGTGGCATAAATTGAAGTCACCTTCAATTTGAGTTCAAAGCCCCGAATGCATCTCGTTGCTAATGAGAGGCTCAAAAGACAGCGTGAGCCTCGAGGGGCCGTGCTTTGCACGATAATCGCTGTTAAACAGTATCTTATACACGCGGGGTGTCTGTTCACTGCATGTTCATAACATAGGTTATATTGCACAAACTATTAAGATTGATGAAAACTACTATTTATCGTGTTGACGATTATGTCTGTTAGCTGTTCGTATCAATGTTCGTGGTGCGTGGGTGTCATATTAAAGATCTTATGTGAAAAAGGTTAATTGAAAAAAAGGGTATACCAAGAAAACCCTTATAGTGTCTTTAGGTCAAATAAATCAACAAGAAGGTTCCAAATTAACACGAATATTATATACAAAATGGTCCTGATAATATGAAGAGCCCATATTTAGGAAACATTATTTTCCTCTTAGCCCACTGCACTACATGTGCAGTAATTAAAACACTATATTTGCAGTGATCCCAATCATCCTATGGAATAATGTTTACCCACGACCAGTAACACTAAACGGCAAAAATGTTGACACTATTTAGTACCTGTTGGTATGGGGGGGCCCAGTCGATTGCGGGGCAGCAAGACTGTTTGCCCGCCCTAGCACTGGCTGTTATGTGGGAAGGAAGTAGGGGCAGCAAGACTGTTTGCCCGTCCTAGCACTGGCTGTTATGTGGGAAGGAAGTAGTCCTGCGCGGGGGTGCAAGATTAATGGTTCGCCCTAGCACCCGGTGGTATGGGGAGGAGAGGGAGAAGTCCAGTGCGGGAGCAAGACTGTTGACTAGCTCTAGCACCCGCTAGTAAATGGAGGTGGGGAATGAGGGAGAGTTCGAGTGGGGGAACAAACCAGCGAGAAGTTTTTCAAATGTGTCAAATAGTTAGTTCCTTCGAGTCCCTTGGTATAAGAGAGTGGTCACAAGCGTGCATGAGGTGGCAGTCAAAAATATGACGATGCCATGGCTTGTCAGGAAACATGAGCTGTTCATTTGTTCCACCTATACTATTTTGTATACTAGCATTGATACTATAGATCAAATGAATTTAATTTGGGCTTATCCTCAGGCTACAGTCAACCATGAACCGTACCATTTGTAGCAGTATCACCGCTTTCTGCTACAGTGTCGTGTGTCAGCAATACTCTCACTAGCGGCTAGTGTTGACCGTGTGAGCGGAGTCGTTGCCAGGAGCTATAGTGATGCCTCTATAGTGTTGCCTCATAAGTAACAGGAACAAGACCATCAACAGTGACATTAGTAGCACTGTCATTGGCTCCTTTGTCTGTGAGCAATACAACTCCACAACTCCCTTAACGTTACCGCTACTCCGTTCCTATCAGTAACACCATTCCATCTGCAATACTGGCAGCAAGCATCAGCAGCATCAGCATTGCCCCAAAAGCAGCACAATCGACGTCATCATCAGCTCCCTGCTGGTCTCATTCTCATCCTCGAAGTGTTGAGCAAACGCCGCTAGTGTTAACACCCCCCCCCCCCTCACATCCCCTTCCCCTTGGTCCGCAATATTTGATGGGGGAGTAAGAGGGAGAGGAATGGGGTGAGAGTCGGTGAAGAAGGGTCAGAGCAAACATAGATATCTTACCTCTCAATAAGAAAACTTTGCTGCAATGTTTATGTGTTCCTAACGGTTTGTTCGTATTTATTTTCCATCAAATGTATACCATTATCATCAGGATGTGTGAGTGGCAAGGTCACATAACTTATTAATACTTTGATATTGCAGTCACTATGAATCTGTTAACTAATCTGATAAAGCAAGCGATTAGTCGCTAGTAGGTTCCTTGATGCGTACCGTACGGTTTTATGTGCATATTTTCGCAGAAATCTGTATTAATTTTAGATATGTTAAAATTTTCATTGCATTGGTCACGTAAAATTATGAACAATTACTTTGAAATAGAATTGGAAAGTTATTTTGATTAGTGAATTGTGAATATCATATTAAGTTGCCGCATTAAATTTCTATCACGGAAATATTTTTTACTACATTTATATTCTATAAAAATGTTTAATTTCTCCTCGTATGCCAGCTACCTTTATTTCTATGAGGTTGTGCTCATTGATACCAAAACATTCAACCTTTAATATGATTTTTCATTCTACATAGAAACTTTATATATAATTTCATCCTCTCACTGCTACTGCGTTTGCTGCTCTGATGTTAGAATCTTAGACTGTTTCTCTACCAAGCTTCATAATTCTAGAAGCATTTTCTAACCGGTTCATGCCTGGGATTAGGAAAATAATTATCATCAAATATAATTGCAATTCTTCTGGATTTTTAGTAGGTAGAATTTCCTCGCTGGGTGTTGTAATAATACGCTCATTTAATAAGAGAAGGTAATTTTAACAAATTTTCAAGGAAATTAGACAATGATGTTTAGTTTGAATATATTTTCTGCGTCCCTAATGATTACTATAAAAATACGAAGATTGGCGTGGTCAGTATTTTTACTGTAAACAATAATTCTAAAGTCGGTTGAAAGAGCTTAATGCCTATTTCTTTCCCTATAAGGAGCAGGTATTAATTACCTGAAGAATGTATTGAGGTCTAAATTACTCAGTGTAGTTACGTTATCAGAACACATGGAACACGTTGTTTTCGGATCACGTGAGCGTAGAGTGTTAGATAATGAATTATTTGATCAGTACATATAACGTAAGTAATTGACCCACTAAAAATTTCGGCCAAAAAAAGGAATCTGTTAATTTAAAGAACCACCAAAAAAATATTCGCTTCGTTAACAAATGGTTGGACGGGGGTTAACAGTAGTTTTGTTTACACTGTAATAATACAGGACATTTAATAGCTGGTGAAGTGTACGTGTACGACTGACCTAAATACTTCAATCACTACATCATAAAGCAACTCGTACAACACAGCGCATGTTGAGAACAACACCCGTGCACGCATATCCCACTACCTGCCATACATAATCTCGGGCAGCATAGCGTATCCTCTCCACCGCTGTGGCATACCACCGAAGGGACTCGTTTGCCGGGACGACCAGCCGTTCCAATAGGCGTGGCATTACGTCATATAAGATGGACCTTTCGATTTAATCATGTTACCTCACGGATTTGATATTCATAGTTTTTTGTTACTTATTTAGCTCAATGCGTAGCATAGAGTAAAACTAATATTTGAACTTCCATGTTTGCCATTAAATAGATTATTGCAACTACTTAAAGTAACCGAATGGGGGAAATAAGTAGTAGTGTCTGACTAATACTTAGTTTGAATAAACGAACAGGTCAAGAAGACCGCACCAATAATTGAGACATATAAACCTGACTCTTTATATAGTCAGCCTTACATCATTTGAGGGGACGCTTCTATTCTTCGTGCACTACCAACTTCAGCAGCGCTGGACAATACACTGTATCTAGAAACTGTATCTAGGTACTGCTTATAAGTATTGTGTCTATGTATTGTATCGAGGCACTGTATCTAGGTACTGTATTTAAGTACTGTATCTAGGTTATGTACCTAGGTAGTGTATATGAGTACTGTATCTAGAAAGTGTTCCTAGATACTGTATTTATGTACTGTATCGAGGTTATACAAATTATATGTGTAACCGGAATGTGTTTTATTTATA
>SDVV010002179.1:0-23597 GCA_016164225.1 Gammarus roeselii | reverse complement strand
TATATGGGCAGGTATTATTTATTTTTCAGTTGTTCTCATTAATCAGCTGTCAATGCATCTTTTTGTTTTTCTAATGTATTTTCATCATTATTAGTAAACATATTTCCACCATAGAACAAAGGTGTGCACGCCGAATCAAGGCTGATTGTACAAATATCTATTTTTCAGCGGAAACATTCAATCCGAACATGAGTAAGCTTGAACCGGCCCTCATTGAATTGCCCTCCGTCCGTGCTGTCAGATGCGCGGTGAATCATTTAATAATGAACATTAGAGTGTTTTCAAACATTAAGAAGAGCACATCATGAAAGAGCTGCTTACCATCTGTCCACTAAAGACTCATTTCGAAATTCTTTTGAATTTTTGCTCGTTAAATATGATCAAGTGAGCATGGCATCACATTTTAGCCCATCATTGGCTTTGTTCCACATATACAAATAAGAGAATGACGCATTAACAACACTAGAAGTGAATTATGCAATCAGTTTTAGGTATTTGGAAAATGGTTCTTACGTCCTTGACAAGGTTAATGAGCTACACTCCCTCTGGTATTTCTAAAAGAAACTCAGTATTAAAGTTCACACACGAAAGAAAAATCAGAAAGAATCGGTTATTTTCTAGATTTGACGCGCAATAGCAAATTAAACTTAATTAGAGCGAATTGTTATGCTTCGAAAGTTTGAGTCCACTGAGATACAAAAAGTAACGTATGCGATCGTTCGTCATCCAGTTAGCCGCTCAATCGTAATTTGTACGCAATAACAAACACTGGGGATCATCTTTCTATTCCGAAGTCAACGACATTAGGAAACTCTTAACCGGCAATGGGTTCACATTCACACTTGTCGAAACGAAGGTAAAAAAAGCATCTGCGCAATAAATTGGACGAAGTTCATAAGGGAGACCGAAGAAACAGAAATAATGGGAAAAACTGCTGTTAAAACCATTCAGAACATTAGTTTCCGAGTTACTCAAAATTTGGAACCGTCAACCACATGATGTGTTTAACAGTAATAACGTAAAGACCTTTAAAAACCGCCTCGACAAACACTGGGAGACTTATCCACCGCCTCAATAAGAATATGTGGCGTTGGGAAACTGCCGCAAAGAAGGGAACTCCCCGGTTTTAGCCTTCAGCATCCAGCAGCCCATTAGCGTTGGGCATATCATCTAAGCGGCTGGGCTAGTAGTACTGCAAATTCAATTTTAGAGTTCTGCTATACTTGAATCTCCAGCCCGTCCCAGGCCTACTACTACTAGTACCAATTCAACAAAAGAAATGACAAACTACCGCAATGCTACACTCAAGATCACATGAAAAAAACGTCCACGTTGCGGCATCATTTCAGATGAAAATTGGTTAACCAATCACGTAGATGTCTTACACGTATGGTCGCCTTATTCTCGGGTTATGGTCAGGGCCGTCGAAAAATGTCAGCAGGGGCTACACGGATAATACTGGAAAAGAAGCGATTCTCTCCCGAGTGAGGATCAAACTCGATCATCCGAAAGCTGAGGCACTCCTCATCACAGAGGCGCAGCCTAGCATCAACCAGGAGAACGAGGGACGTGAAAGAATCTTCCGCATTATCTAGCCCTGCGCTCTCCAATAGGCTATTTGTTGCCTTTCCGTTCAACATATAATATTTATCATTTGGTTTAGTGGCACATAAATGGTCGGGAGAAGTGAGGAAGATGTAAAGCTCAGAGACGAGGGCGATGTTATAAAGCTAGATCAATTTTATTGTAAATAAAATGATTGGAAGATAATTAAATACTCAAAATCACTTATGAAATCGCGTTCATTGATTTGGATTTTTTCTTAAATCTTCAAATTGGTAAGCTACAGAATCCTATCGCTACGCCTATAACAAACTATTTTGACGAGAAGGTTCACACTGTTGAACGGGTTCTAACACAACCCTTCAAGCATTTTAAAACAGTTTGCTTCGAGATTTGAACGTATTCTACTACGCTCGTTTGTTTTCGCCATTTTCTATGTCAGTTTTTTTCTCGCTCTGCAAATCGATGTAATAAATTTGTGATGAGGTATAATCATTCTTAAAAAAACATATTAGTTCCTTCAATTTATTTAGCAATCTGTGGGAAGCAGGTGTTCACTGTTGCAGACGGCTGTTCATCAGGTGTTCCCTGTTGCAGACGGCTGTTTAGCAGGTGTTCCCTGTTGCAGACGGCTGTTTAGCAGGTGTTCCCTGTTGCAGACGGCTGTTTAGCAGGTGTTCCCTATTGCAGATGGCTGTTTAGCAGGTGTTTCCTGTTGTAGACAGCTGTTTAGTTGGGGTTCCCTGATGCAGACGACGGTTTAGCAGGTGTTCCCTCTTACAGGCGGCTGTTTAGCAGGTGTTCCCTGTTGCAGACGGCTGTTTAGCAGGTGTTCCCTGTTGCGGACGGCTGTTTATCAGGTGTTCCCTTTTGCAGACGGCTGTTTAGCAGGTGTTCCCTGCTGCAGACGGCTGTTTAGCAGGTGTTCCCTGTTGCAGACGGCTGTTTTTCCTGCACTGTACGAGCCATGCATCATCCATGCCAGGTATTCAAACCCAGAGGAAGCATATTGACCCCAAGATAGTGTGTACTGTAATTGATCATATATCATGGGATATAACGACGCCTCTCACACAATTTTTTTATCGTGAATCAACTTTCTGCCTGTTTAAATCTGACGGTGGCTAGAAAACGAACATATTTTTTAGCTAATTCGCAGTACATATTATCGGTTTCGAATTTGAGCAGGTTTCCATCCCATTTCAGACAACCACAAACAGGCGATGTTCATTTTATCTCAATTAGGGTGCCTTCTAAGTGGCACATGCATCTTGTATTGAATCATAGAAACTGCTCTCATTGTCGTACAATAATATCGAAAGTACATTTATTTTGTATGTATGGTACCCCAAATATCGTAGATACCATTGGTTTCAGTCATCGATCATTACAGTCATCTATCATCCAATCATTCTAGTTACAATTTTATGAATATTTCCTGCTATGACCTTGTTGTGTATTATCATCAGAGAAACTGTATCACCCCGATTGGTTGTAATAACACGCGCGGATAATTTAGCATTTCGTTATTCTTTTTACTTGCATCTTTGTACAGTAAAATAATTGTTGTATGCGAAACGCTGTTTATGAATGTATCATCGTAAATGTAGCATCCTATGTGAGTCCGTGTCCTATGTGTCATTCAGTCACTCTCTAGGTCGAGAGAGGAAGATGACCGCTGACAAAGGATCTTTTGAATTTTTTTTTTTTATATAAATCATGACTCATTATTTACTTACAGCGTTTATTAATGTACGAACTGTACGTAAATGATTACATTGGTCAAATCAAGGTGAATCATGAATATAATTTTGTCTGGAACCCAATTCTTAAATTGGTGTCAATGTTTATTTTGTAAAATCGTCTTCTGAGGCATCGACCTCAGTCAACATCCTGGAAGGGAAACCTGCTTATATAACAGGGAATCAGCCATCCAATATCAGAGCCGAGCAAAAACTTTCATGGGACGACTCAATTGAGGTAATGCAGGCGGCGATCAAAGGGAATCACCTCAATTTGCTGCCTTGCTGGCAGGAGACTGCAGGACAGAATTAACAGTGTTCTGTATTGTACTGCCTTTAGTGTATTGTTACGTAGCTACCGGGACTTCCTCCATAACTCGCATGCCGTTGCTATGGATCTGAATCACGGCCCCATTTGCTGTTTTCAGAAGTGTTCCCAGTTCATTTGCACAAGCAATGGCGATGAATTTCATAAGCTGAAGATAAGTCCAGTTGCCTTTTGTGCAACTGTAGTTATGTATATTTTTTTCTGAAAGGAACTTTGGAAGATAGTTTTATACGCAGTAAGATTTTTGGACCTCGGACTATAATAATGATAGTGATACTTATGATACAAATAATGTTAACAGTAACATAAATATTAATGGCATTGTGGATAATAATAAACCCTTACAAGTCGGCTTATAAGCCATGTGTCGGGGAATTTATCATCCTACTACCGTAACACCTTGAGTGCAGTAGAAGCCTAGGCGACTAATAAGGGCACTCCTTCGTGTAAAAATTCCTCCCTCAAAACGGCATGACCCCTTTCCGAACCTTATTGTTGAGGAGGTTGAATATGCGTGGTTGCATGTACAGATGAAGCAAAGAGGAAAGAGATTGGTGAGATGCTTTCGCCCTTGCCTTTCAACTTCGTCTTACTCCGCGCCAAGTCATCAAACTGATAGCACTGCAGTCTAATGAGCTGTAGGAAGTTAGGGACGAAAGCATACAGAGGTTTGTATGAACGAGTAGTTGTCCCAATTGTGCTCCACGTAGCTGAGACTTGGAGGATAGGGGATGAGAGCAGAACGGAGAAGAAAAAAGGATGAATGTTTTCTAATTGAAATGTGAAGTTGAGGGACGGGATCAATAACGACATGTTCGAATTAGAACAGGGATGGTGAAGAAATGAGAAGATAGAGTAAATGCAGGTATTCTGAAATGGTTCGGGGGCATGGTGAAGTGGATGATGGAAGATTGGTGAGAAGGGTGATGATAGCGGAAGTGCATGAGTGGACGTATATGGAACAATGATGGTTAAAGAGAATCAAGAGTAAAAAGACACTTCAACCAACACGTTTAAGATGTGCCCACTAATAACATACGTGGTGACAGTATGACTTACGTACACCACCCCGCATATAAGTTGGTGACAGGCACGCCCATACATTTATACGGATACCTTCCATGTCCCCTCCTGACGTAAGCACATGCCTGAAGAAACATCATACATGTGAGGGTAAATCTTAAAAACTAAAGATAATTAACATTCCTCAGTTCCTATACTTGGAAAAATAATATAAGATTATGAACTTTGGTGTTTTCTTTTCTAAAAATTGCTCGGCAGTACAACGCGGTTTCAAAATGAGCTCGAAAATTGATGACCCAGATTCTTGATCTACAGTGGAAGCTGGTAAACGTTGGCCTTACTTCTTATTTGGTTTTGCATTGGGCAGACGCTAGCGTCTTCAGACAATTATCACTTCGATGAGCGTTACCGACACTGCAGGAACTTGATCTTAGATTATTAGAATGTGATCAATGCCCAAACCACGTTCAGTATGAGATTTGTTTTGTTGATCAATGTTAAAAAATGATACCTAAGAGTAAAAAGATAAACGTTGATTCAGTTACGCACGAAGAACTGTATGAGATTACACTTGTTGAAGTCAAGTATTTTAGCAACTTGTCAAATGGAAACAGTAGGAGTGCTCTTGCTGTTTTTATCTGAGTTTGGCCTCCATGGGGATGTACCTTTGAAATTAAATTTATCATGACTTTTTCGAAGATGTAATTAAAAAGATTCCGTTGATGATTGCATTTTTTCTCTTACTATGATGCCAAATCTCGAAATTTTCGTTACAACTTTCATGGAGAAGAAGTTTTCCCATATTCGATAATTAAATGTCTTTTGTTCCTTCCTCACCATTTGCCGGACAAAGAAATCTACTTCATTCTCGAACTTCTTCGACGTTCTAATTCGAACCGCGTCGTTATTGATCCTGTCTTTCAGCATCCGTCCGGGCGGGCCAGCGCCAGTGCATCGCTCATTGTTTACGAATTATTTTAGTCACACCCGCGTTATGTTGTACATCGGCTTCGTTCAAGCTATAGTCGTTGTATGGAACTCTGCTCATTACTGGGCTTTATTGGTCTGACGATGTAGAGCGTGTCCCTACAAAACTGTTACTTCTTCAATAAAACTCAGTCCATGAATTTTCTACCTGGTGTTTTATCCTTTTTTACTTTGCACGTATACCAAGTGCACCAATACTATATATATATATTTCTGTATGTATGTGTGTGTGTATGTGAACATAGTTATATATTTACTTGCGAATATTCTAATTTCAGGTAGCAGATCTTACTAATCAGCAGCGTAAACAAAGGGATAGTCGCACAAAAGAGGCAATCGTGATTGATGCATTCCTAAATTCAACATAAGCAGTTTGTATAGTTCTAATAGGGAGAGAATGTGAAGGTACGGTACATGATCAAACCTAAAAAATAAATTGATCTTTAAATGGAGCATGTCCCAGTGAAATATGAACTGAATCAGCCTAATACATTTATTTTTGATGGATAAGATTCGCACTAACGACAACGCCCACATTGTTGAAACGGATCCTTTCACGGAAGTATTTATAGTTAATCAGGACCCGGGGCGACCTGTTTGTTGCAGTGCAACCACATGGGTCTTGCCATATTATTGATTTTGCACTGTATTTAGGTGAACCATCCTTCAAAAAAAATTGCACGTGTTATTGAAAAAAAGGGCTTTATTTATTTTATAAATTCTGTTCTTGAATTCGTATCGATATTTTATCATCGTTTCAATTCAATTGAACTACCGCATGAGGCACTCCCACGAAACATATTAGTTGCTTTCTGAACGATTCACCACACCATTTGTGTTGCAGGTGAGAGTATTAATTTTCATCTTTTGAGTGTCTTCAAACAGGCGGATGACGCCACAGCTGAGACTCAAAGGAACGTTGAAAGGCGAGCCATTTACAAAGTTATTTATAGTGAAAGTAAAAGGTTTGGAAGTTCGTTGCTGAGCTGATCCGGGTAATGGGGCAAAAAGTTAAGATTACGTAGGTGAATTAAATTGAAAGAGAGCGAAAGTGGAATAATAGGAATTCCATAAGGTGTCATGGTTGAGTGCAACATTGAGAAATTGTAGAATACTCACAACTGAAAAGTTCTTTCGTATAAAATACGCTCTCAGAATTTGGCATGCGAATAAATGTTTGGATATCATCCATAGACAATCACGGATTAACTTCGTCTCTCACGATGTGGGTGAAGGATCCATTATAGTCTTGGCATTATTCTATCATGCAATCGTAGAAACGGTTTACAAGTGTTTACAAGTGTAGGAAGACAACAACAGCCTATTGGCCCAAACTAGGTTGCCTTTTGATAGCAAGAGGGTTAGTTCTGTAGTAGAACGTCTAGAGGCCTATTGGCCCAAACTGGGTTGCCTTTTGATGGCAAGAGGATTAGTTCTGAAGTAGAACGTTGTAAAGAGCTTCGTGTGCCATATCTGTTTTTATTTTATGATGGCCAGAGGGTTAGTTCTGTAGTAGAACGTCTAGAGGCCTATTGGCCCAAACTAGGTTGCCTTTTGATAGGAAGAGGATTAGTTCTGAAGTAGAACGTTGGAGAGAGCTTCGTGTGCCATTTCTGTTTTTTTTAACAACAGAAAATGGTGGCAAATATCATATGATCTAAACCATTTCACATCAGACTTTTCTAAATTTTCTCAATAAAAATTGAAAAAAAATTGAACGCAAATGAATTTAACCTATTACACGTGCTGTTAACACGAGTTCAAATGTCATCGTCACATCTTATAGCTGGATGGGATGTTTTAAGCAAGTTCAAATTGTTTCGTGCAACAATTTCATGAAAGAACTTTGCCTAGAAAACGTACAATTTCAAAAATGTACAGAAATTGATATAATATTAAACTAGTCACAGTCACAACTAAACAACTGATTATTTCGTCCAACTATACATGATGATCTCAGTGCGTAGAATGGACGAGAGTATTTCGGAAGTGTCAAACTCCTCATTTCATAGGATAGTTCATAAAAGGCAGAGATTTTATCCGTACAAGATTTAAATCAAGATTCAACTGCTTGATGGCAATTTAAGAGGGCGTGTAACAGTTGCTGAATTCTTTACTGAACGCCCAGGAAGATTTGCTGAAATGTTAGTGGTTGGAGATGAGGTAGAAATTTCTATGAATAGCATGCTGAACATTCACCACTGACGTCATTATTTACCGAAAAAATCCTCCGCCCGAAAATTGCAACTAGTAAAATGTGTGAATCTAGCATGCTGAACATTCACCACTGACGTCATTATTTACCGAAAAAATCCTCCGCCCGAAAATTGCAACTAGTAAAATGTGTGAATCGAGCCAACCTTCTCTCTAAACAGGATTTTGTGCCATTGGTGCATTCATTGGAATCATTTCCTTTGATGGTAATTCCAATGGTGGAGGTAACCTAGAAAATGATTGCAAGAGGAATTGCTCAGCAATTCCCGGTGGCTTATGATAATGACTGATTTGACTGCATTTTGTGGCTGCAAGACGAAGCGGCAGCACACAGAATACCTTTCGGGGTAAACTATTTTCTGGCAACATCCCAACGACGAATAATTGGCGCGGTAAAGCACAAAATTGACTCCATGTGAATTCTTTTTGTGCGGTCATCTAAAAGTCGAGGTCTCCACAATCCCACAGATAGATTTCCAGATTCTAGAACTCGGTAAACAAGTGAAATAAATTACTTGAAAGCCAATTAAGTTCCAATTATAAATTGTCGGCGTCGCAACGCGAGTTGAGTTATTGCCCAAATTCGTACAAGAAATAGCGGGCATATTAATAGTCATGGAATCTAAGAGGTTTTATCTTTTTATTAAAAAAATTGTGCTATGTGTTTATTTGTTCCATTACTTCTGTTTCATTTAACACATGTTAGGTGTTTTTGTTTCAAATAACGTTTAAAAGTGTTGAGCTCAGTTTTCTGCGATGGCGTATTATATTTCATAATACACACCCCTAACAGATACCGTTCCCTGTAGATTGTGGTCAATGAACATCAGATAACAAATGCTGTTTACCACAAGTTGCATCTTCAGTTTTCAATGCGAAATTAATATTCTTTCGTACCATGTCGTGCAGTCGAGGTCTCCTCTGCTCAAAAATCGGATGGATATGGAGTTTACAAATTGCTAAATCAAATAAACCAAGAAAATTCCGTGCGGTTCTTAACAAACTTGTATTACAGTCTCTGCCCGGAACCAGCATTCAGTGTGAGCCGAAACAAAACAAAATACCAAGGGTGTAAGGCCGAACAAAGTAAAACACGGGCCTTGAATTTTCGAGCATCCTGCGGGCCTGAATTGGCAAGCACGTCTGGCGGACAAGGGTAATCTTAAATACAGTGACGTAATGAGGCACTTGTTCTGGACTCAGGACCTCTTGCAAACATGAGAGTTACATTCCTCTGCAGGCATGGACAACGTCTGGTGAAATGTTTCTTCCTATTATTGCTGGTACACACAGAACTTTTTAACAGTGTCAGAATGTAGACGCATGTTCGAAAATGTGAGAGATGAATTAATTAATCGAATTTAAGTCGTAGGATTACGAATTGGCACATTAATTCTTGTTGTTGTTATTTGACAAATTGGGAAACAGTTTACGGGGCGAGAACGGGTTTGTACTTCCTATACTAGTTCCGTTGCGGTGGTATTTATTACGAGTCGGGAAAACTAAAGCAGGAATTTGGGCTTTGAGTACTGTTTCACATAACAGTCATCATTTTGTAATACTTCAACTAAACTATATATAATTGTTAATCCAAAGATATTTATAGCATGCACCTATATATAACAGTCCGGTTAGGCAATTTCTGCTATATGCATATAAATACATGAAGTCATCATTGTTTTCTAAGGAATCGACCACTTCACTCGTGCTGGAATAAGATCAGTATTGTGACAAAATTTAAAGAACAGCTCAAAATTTCCGTTGCGTAAAACAGTTTCCGTTCCGTAAACGTAAATCAATTTCCTCTGCTGTCTGTGTCGATTTAATATTTGCAAACCAGTTTGGCATGACCGAAAGACTCATGTTTGCAGGGAAATTCATCTCAAGCTTATGAAAATGAGACGAACATTCGATGGCCTTTATTGGAAGTAAATATAACCACCCGGGTCGTTCACACTTCAGAAAAAGTGATCCGTTTTCTTACCGCTCGTGCCAAAAAAAAATCACGTTAGCTTGGAAATTCAGTGCATTGCAACACAGAAAACGTTTCTCGGCATCCCATTTGGGCCAATGGCTTCCAAGCTGTTAGCGCTTCCAATCTCGCGCTGCCCTGCTATGGGAGAGACGCCGCCTCCGAGAAGCCTTTGCCGCGACACGAAACCTCATTGTGTTTTTTAAGTAGGACAGCAGCTGGGCCGTTATTGCAAGCACCTGTCTTTAATGCTGTTTCCAAATTTGGGTCGAACAATTACCACATTTCTGTTCCTCTAAATAAGTTTTTTCTTAAGATTTCGGAACATGCTTGACGATCAATATCCAAGACAAATTTCATGTTTTACGTTAATATGACCTAATTTGGCGCATGTTCACTACTGAAATTGGAAATGAATCTACTGTAATACTACTTGAGCGCCCAAAACTTTGATTTTCGGTAGCGTTTCAGAGACAAAGAAACTCTAAGATTGCCTAAACTTTCCTAGGGTTTGGTCGAACCCCCAGTCGGATAAATCGAAGGCTGTAATTACTTTGTCTAACACTTCCACGTGTTCGCCATGTTCCTTGGTGAGCATGTAACATATTGTTTTGAGGAAGTCGGAATGCACTTGAGGGATGAAAGACTTAAAATTACACTGACGGAGATATACCGAATGGTAAGAAGTTATATTGGAATAGTCATTCTGAAATATTGATGACTGCATTTCTTTGACTCCAAATCAAATGGGAGTAGCAAGTACGAGTATACAAATCAATGCGCAAAATTACTTTGACGTCTTAAACGTTCCCTTATGAATTTAATTGCAATGCATGGTTGACATCAGGGGATCGGGGGATGGGCTAGGGTTTCCTAGTTAGAAAATAATTTATATGCAATATTCATGCCGGAGCAGGGATGAGGTTGTAGTTCTAAAAATATATGAACCGGACGGATTTTGACGGTTAAGATCAGCATTCCCTGCTTTGGGATGGATTTTGAAAATGTAAAGGTCGTCGGGAAAAAGTGGTCGAGGACAGAAACTTCTGATCCGAGGCATGTATGATCAACTCAGTTGACCACCATTTTTGACATAATTGGCGTTGTCTGTGAAAAACTCATTGAACATCGGCGTCCGAAATGAGGGTACTATACGGTAAAAATCTGTGATTTTCAACAGTCCCCCGTTTCTTGCCTCAAGCAGGTGTTAGTCTGAGTCTGATAACGATTAAGATCACCGGAATCATGCGGTAGGCCCGTTAGCGTGGAAAGATGGAGGCGAGCGTTGTAGCTTGATGGAGCCCCGCCAGTTAGGAATGGAAGCAGACAAACTGGGAGGCTTGGGGCTGGCCATAAACGTAAACAGGTAAGCGGGAGGAAGGCCCGGTTGTGGAGAATGGGGTACCCATCAAGAGAACCAAGATTGTGACCATCAGTGAGAAAAGGAACAGGAAAACAGGGGAAAGTGAGGCTGACTCTATCGCGTGGATGGAATTGGGTAAATGGGTAGCGTGAGGCAAGTCCGGCTATCAGAAAGAGTGAAACAGAACCGTCTACGAGGATGAGAGAGCGAACAAATGTTACAGTGTAGGCAAGACGCAGACATGTGAACAGAGAAGAAATTACTTTGCCAGGAGGGATGAGCATGACCTCAGTGTAGTCATGCTCTGGCTGATTTGATGTTACGTAATCTCAAAACATGTTTAGTTCACCTTTACAATAACAGCGACAACGAACTCGCAGCATGATTAGTTTTGCCAAAGTGTTTTGTGTATAGGAATATGGGATCTTTGGAGAGACCTTAAAGTATTTTTTTTAACCACGTGATGTGGCAGAGCTCGTTAATTGTGCTCGTTATGATACTTCCCAACTACTTCTGTTATCCGGTCCAGTCTGAGAGTTTGATTTGATTTCCATTCCGAATTGCCTCCTGGTATAGTTTCCCAACACACTTGGGGAACTTTCCCAAAACGGTCGTCTAAACTGATGTTTACACGACCGCGATTTGTCCCGCTGGTGTCAGTACAGGAGTGCTTAAACATGTAATAATACAATTAACGTCCGTGAATTTTAGTTGCATTACATTTCAGGCAAGTGATAGAAAGTGTTGATTTGCATAAAAAAAAATTAAATCAATAGAAGAGGTAGAAATTTGAATCACCGTTATATTATAATTTCTATCAATTTTTGTTTTGGGACTACATAGAAGGTGTTAATTATTGCCTAACAGGTAATCATCAAAACACTTCTCAACTTTTTGATTGTGACTTTGAACAAAGAAAATGCATAAGCCATTTCACGCGTATCATTGAATCAGATGTTCCAACACGTGCTTGAAATTTTCTTGAATGGAAACTTAAGTTATTGTAATTCAGAAACCATAAGATGCACGATAAATTTGGATTTATGCACGTTGAACCAAAATACTAATATTATTAAAACTCTACGAAAAGATTATGCTCTAAACTAATCGTGTTATTATCGATCAATTTTTTGGTTTGCCTAGAACAAAAATTTGTTCACAGAAAACACGAGAGTCATTTGGAATATTGGTGTTCTGAGAGCTCCTACTGAATTATTTAATAGCCCTCGTGCGCCGATTTTGCGATTAAGATTTTATCGGGAAGTAAAAGATAAGGGGGACCAGAAGGTTATGAAAAACAGGAAAAAAAATTTTCTTAATTTTTAGGTAGATCATCTTCCAAGTCAAGCAGCGGGGAGTGCACAGTTAACGCCAACACAATCTTTATTATTTCGCATGCTCTCCTCTCGGCCATGATTCACGGCAGAAATGCAATCGCTAACCTTACTTAACCGAGCAGTGAATGACCAGCCAATTATCTAACCAGCATTCATTTCATTCAAAGTTTTGCAGAGGCCTCCGCAATATCTCGATTATTTTTGGAGTTGTCTATGCACGATATTGGATAGTGTTGATTTTTTATTAATATATATCTGATCATTTATCTAGCAAATGGGATTCGTTATTGAAAATGATTACAGACCCAGCTCAGAAATACTCGTCAACGTCAAGATAATTTCGGAGACTTTCAGTCTCCTAACTGTGATCTAGGAAAAGTAATGGTAAAGCTTATTCCAATTATTAAATGTCCATGATGATTTTTTTATTTGCGCAATGAATAGAAACAACTGTATTAATTTATGTGACACAGTATCAAATTTTCTTTCATATCTCCTGACAAATATCGTGAATATATAAAAGGTGTAATCCTTGCTACAGACAAAGGGTGCGTTATTCGCCATACTCGCCTGAATTCTTCTTCATATTGCTGTTGCATAAAGGCGTAATTTGGAGGAGGCAAGCAAGGAAGAGTGAAGCAATAACGGCTGCCTCACTCCTCTCTGAATATATCGCCACAGCACAACCAACGCAATGGCGTGAATTGTTCAATTTCACGTTTATAATGTAGACTTTCACAACAGTGCACTTGTAACCTGTACTAGTATTGGAGCATCTATGTACACATCACTACTCGTCGTGTACGAGTTCCACTGGTATTGTGTAGTTTTCGTGAAATTGCGAAATTTACATTTCATGAACAAACATTTATATTTCACTGAGCGATGTTTTGAAATGTTAAATAAACTGAAAATAAACGCGAATTGATTAATCCCAGCAATGACTTTTTTTTTACAGGTTGAGAATGTCGACTAGGAAATAAAAAGTCTTGAAGGTACAAGCACACATTTTTGTAAACGCAAGACTTGACAATATTTCGGATATATTTTACACGCTTGTTTGCGAGCAGATGGATCCTTAAATATTTTGCGCCGAGCCCAAGCAGACTCTCTTTTCCCGTTAGCAGTTACTGAGCCTGTTATGGATGAGGTGTGAAAGAAACCGAAAAGGAAATGCGCTCACTTGTTATGTTAACAACATTTGTGGATGTGTTTTTGGAAATTGGTATTTATTTCTATTCGTGTTACTAAAAAAATGTACAACTCAACAATTTCCCCACGAGCATGCACTAAGATAATTCTATCCCAAAATCAAAAGCTTCTTTTATGATGCTGCAATGCGTATAATGTTGACAGCATTCAGCAGTTAAAAATCTACCCTCCCCTCAGCAGACGCCAAATATTTCAAGAAGTTCTGCCATTGATTCGCACAATTTTTTTATTTGGTGTGTTGCCGGCGACGAGTCATTTCCACTTCCAGAACAAATAAGTTTAAAAAAAAATCGGAGTAAATTTGAATTGATGCACATGCCACAAACTTTATGAGATTTTGTGTTTCACGTGAGGGGCTTACACTACCTCTATAATACAGCCCTACATAAATGATGATTAAGAAGTTCTCAAAATTTTCATTATTTTTTCACTTGGATTTACATATTGCCAACTTTTGATAGCACATGTGAATATACGTCGTTCCATTTTATGTGCATTAAATGTATTGAGTGAATGCGATGAAGCTCTATGGCATGATTTAACACATATCATTGAAATCCAACAGAGATGTTGGGTCAGGAAACATTTTTTGATTATCGAACGATTGAACATTGATAAACAATATAGTAATATCAAAACTTGCCATCGTTTTGCTCGTGATATGATTTTTTTTTTAAGTGTAAAACCAATATTTCTAATCTATAGATGGCAGATCATTGACCGCATGAAAACTGAAGCAATCTAACTACTCAAAATTGGGACGTTAAATATGGTCTAGTGGTGTTGGAGTTTTGGTGCCATTGAGACTAGTTTATGAGTTTAGGAGCTCAATGGAAGCGTTTTCGTCATATAGTACATAACACCATTCAATGATCAATACTCATGATTCTGATGTACATGTAGATTATTAGGCGTCAACTTTCAATAAGGGATTTGTATCTGTTATTGACCTATGTGAGAAGGAAATAGAGACTAATAAACATAGAAGGGACATATGTAAACTCTTTTCAATTTTTAAGAGCTGGTTACAAAATTTGGTTTCCTGATATTTTGTAACATTGAACAATGTTATTCAACAGACAGAATCGAAATCAACCAATTGTATTTTTTTCAATCAATTCAATAAATACTGCAGGAAATTAATAAACAGCGAACCGCGTATTGTAAAGTTACCTTTGCTTATATACAAAATATTTAGACTGCTAAAGTAAAATTTTATTCATCTTAATTAGTGATTACACTTTTTAATTTTAAATCTGTTGGACACAACATTTGTTACTCATTTGTTTCTTCTAACATGTTTATCGAAGCAATGAAATCGTCGGCCAACATATTGATGTTGTACATTTCCCTTTGCATGTTTATGCCTCATGATAACGAGTTCATTCAAATTAGAATTGGGACCCTACATAAGTAACCAAATCTTATGTTTTTTTCCGAAACTTCTAATCATTGGTAAAATGACTTCGAGTGATTACAATTCAATAGTTGAGGAAGAACGTTATGTATATTGGGCAGAGTAATTATTTTTCGTACCAGCCGAATACCGCTCATTTCAGATGTTTCATGTTACTTTTCCAACAACGTCAACACGGCCTTTTCAATTCATCTTGCTTATTCCGAAACCGCCGAGAATGTTTTCAGGGAGTAAGGAATTATCAGCTTAGTCCATGCGACGATAAATGATCGTTTCACTGAAATCTCTCATTCACTCTGGTCCAGACGGTCGAGCTAAAATTATTATAAGCCAGAATTTTCGTCCGCTCCATCCTTACGAAAAAAATCGTAATGTTCTAGAGCAACTAAAAAATATCACAGCTAACACTCATTAGCCGAAAAACGTGGGCAAATAATAAAAAATTCTTTTCCCTGAAATTTGTATGGTTTAGTGACTGAGTTAATGATAAATGTAATAACGCCGAACAATGAGTAATTGTATGACTCCCCAATGTAACATGCGCTCCATTACTCATAATAAGTGCACAAAATAAAAATAAAAGTTAGTACCTATTATGTGCAACTAACTGAGTATGTGAGCAATTGGAAAATGGGCATGAAATGTAACCAAAGACAAATGATATGAAACCAAAATAACAGTGAAAGGCTCCTGAATCCAGGGCTGTTCTTATCAACTTAATGTTGTTCCTACAAGGCATTGGGCACTTTGATTCTCGTGTGACAGCTTATGTTACAGAGCTGATGGAGATTGCTCAGGTGTCAGAAGAGTCTGACATAATATGACTTGAATCTGGTCATACATTCCTCAATTAGAGGTAGGGTTATATACTCAATCGGAGCATTAAGTAACTCACTGACGAATCACCGGCTATTATTAAATGCGGTGTTATTTATTTTCAATAGGGTTAACAAAATTCTCACATGAACAAATATTAAATCTGATTAGTAACAAATACGCCCGCAAATCAACAGATGTAAAATACTTAAAGGTGTATATTGTCTTTTAAGATGTGAATCGATTCAATCAGAAGTAGCAATTAAATAATTAAGTAATACCTGTATTTTTATTGAACATAGGCAATTTTTCAGTTCCTTCACAAGTTTTGAGTTTTCTAATCTCATTTGAAATTTTGGATGAAATTCCTGAGCACTTCGATGAACATCTACAACCTCCTGCACAATGCGCATGGCCCAGGAGTAGAAACACAAGCCTATAAAGTAGGTTTTCACGCATCCACATTTGTATATTGGTTGCGAGCCCTACGGTATATAAAACCGCGGGTTGAATGAGGCCATGAAAATTTCTCTGCTGCTCCCAGTTTGTTTTTGCAGAATTGTCCATTCAGAAGAACATTATTACTAAGCTGGGCCAAAACAGAAGGGGAAAGCAGTTGAGTCATAAATAGAGACAGCTGAATATGATGGAGGGTTTCAAATGCTGCTTCGGTTTCATCAATGTTTGAAACTGTTATGAGCATGATAATGCAGTTTTTCTGATGCTATAAACTCGAACTAACAGTACATCGCCCGGCGTGGGATGTGTACTAGAACCCTTCAAAACTAAAACACAAAATGAAATACCTTAACTTTCCATGTATCTTCGATCAGGCATTGAGAATACAGCAGCAATGAATGGTTGTGAAAAGCAATTGTTCGAACTGAAATGAACTGACCTGTTCAGGCATGGCTTGGCATCGGTTGAGGTTTCTGCTCAGTATTTTCCTAACGATACCGCTAACAATAATTGAAAGTACAGAAATGTTGATTAAAAATCGTTTTACTGGGGGAGGCATGAGAACGTGCACATAAACGAGAAAACTTTGCTGGCACAGCAAAGTTCTCCATCATGCCGTTGCTGGTAAAGAACAAGAGACAGTCACTTACTGCCAATTAAGTTCACAAATTCAGTTGTAGAAAACAAATTATGGCATCTGATACCTCAAAAAATCCATACAAAGGGAGACTAGACTAACATTCTCGATTGACAGCACCTAGTGGAATAATTTTCTACCGGAACTGTCATTTTTTCAACAGCTTCAGGAGGTCTTAGGGGTGCACTACTGCAACGTGGTCAAAATCGCAAACAATTCCGCGGTTAGAGACTGCGATCGTCTTCATATCTTCATATCAGATATGCAACAAATGAATTAACAGATTAAATTGGGAATGTTTTCTTTAAAATATGAGGGCGGTCGCTTACTTCCACCCGTACGAACAAAATAACTAATGGTTACGGATGTATCGATGACTTGAAGAGATTTTTAACGTATTTTTTTTATTTCCATGAGGCAAGAAATGTACGAAGTTGTTGGCTCCAGGATAGAAGGTTGAGGTGCAAGAGGGTCATAAATGAACACCAATCCCAACCTTTTCAGAAGGCAAAAGCAACGAAGGATACCAACTAAGCCGGGGTGGCTGGAGGTATGGTGAACGGAGATATTTTTGAATTTCTTAAAAATGGGAATCCGAATTCTCAAAGTGGTCATCGATGACTAGGGCAACGTGTCATGTTTTTTTCGTGAATATGTTCCTTCTTTTAATGGTCGAGCAAGCGCTTTGAATAAATCAAACGCAAGTTCCACTGACATCAATGGATAATTAAAAATCATAAGTTTAGAATTAACATCTCTTAGGTGTCACCCTTCAACAGCAATACACGAGCGAGCTCTTACAAGATCATTGTCCATCAAATCTTTCTGAGTAACCGTCTTAGCGACTGCTGCACGACAGGAGATGATGTTATTACCAGACACTTACTGCAGTGCCTCCATGGTTTCATTATTTTTTCCTTTGGAATAAGATAATATAGAAAATTACGGTGATGCCGTTGTTCTGCTTTGTAAATATGATTTAGAATATATCACCTGAATATAGGCTTTCAATTAATAGCAACTGAAATTTCGTACGATTCGTTAAAATTGTGTTAATAACCTTTAAAACTAGGAACTCATTTATGGAAAACCCTTATAACAATAGTTTTCAGACTAAAGTTTTGTTGGTGTTCTTGAAATTTGAGGTAGGACTGAAGTCATTTTGCCGTAGCTAAACTTGAGCAAATAATTCAGCCAAACAATTCAATTAATCACTAAGAAGAATTGATGATCATTTCACGTAATAAATATTTTCCCTCAATATCATGTTAGCCTAAAAATGTCCATAACTACTGAATTGATTTTTAATCACCTTCAGACTGAGCACAACAAATTTATTCATATTGCACAAGGATTCCTCACTTCCATCTTCACTAACTCACATTCGATGATGTTGGCATCGGCTACAAAGTTACAGATATTTTATTTGATTCAATTGAAATGGCAACTGTCAATCCAATGTTACGAAAGCATTTCCTGTCCTGGCAACGGTCGGGTGGAGCACCTGGGCTGGGAATACGGTATGAGCTGGGAACAGCTTGGGGATTAGGGCACAGCCTCAAGTTGAAGATTCGTTGCTGAATTCGAAACTCGGAGATCTTATCTTGATGGTATTTGTTTTCTGGATGTTTACAAGGACAGGAGACACGGATTGTTGTCCCACGACATCAGGTGATGTTACGAAAGGACACGAATAATATCACCAAATGTCATGCACACTGGTTTGTTCGTCAGTGAATGCATGAATTCTGTACTCAAAAATTCTTTCATTGTCGGCGTGCATCTTCGTCGCTCGTTAAGCAAATGGTCGTTTTTACGTTCAATCAAATAAAGTTAAAAATAATTCAGTACCTATTTAAATTTTCCATACCTGGATTATTAGTACAGTTCATCTCTGCAATAATTCATCATATACCAAAGAGGAGTAATCACACTGCCTGTGAGTTCAGGCAACATATTACGACCAGTCTTATAACGTGGCATCGAATGATTGACACTTTCAGTGGAAACACGATTTGTTAGCGCATCTTTTCACAGGGAGCTACCTCAGAAGAATCGGTCATTATCATAATGATTGAAGTTGCTTCGATTTTATTCCGCAGATGAGAACAAAATCAAATACTGTTTTCGTAGATTCGGACTAAAAGCTTCCCCGAATGTTTTCGTCCATACCATCGACTGTTTGGTCGGGTCACTGGCACGTTCCATGTCTCCATGACGCTGAGCGACACTTCCACATTTCTCCAAACTACAGGCAGTCCACAACCAACCAGCCGTCAGCGACACCCTCCAGCTGGTTCATGGCGGACACTGTCCAAACAATAATACAGAGGCGGTTATCTTGTCCCTCGTAAGGAACCTGGCGTGAATCAATCTGCTCCAGGGAACATAAAAGGACGCCACGAGACAGACGAGCTCCCAGGCGACAGTGAAATACGAGAATAAAAATGATATAGACGACAATCATACAGATTTTTTTGACTTACATTACCAAGAACAAAAACTTGAACACTCAACTGGTTTTAGCATGGACTTGAGGTAGACTTGCAATTTGTTTGTAAAATAAAATTTACATGTATTATAAATAATTACGAAATAAAATCACCGCGACAAAAAATTGGACCTCTGATTATATTTCCTCAATAATGTATACTGAATAATTTAAATAGGTATACTCAAGAAGTATGCGGTCGCGCAACACGGTCATGAGATTTGCAACTAACAGCAGCATCGTGAGGTGAATTTCTACGTTTTTAGTGAAAATTCAAGTTGACCAAATCTAAGCTACACAATCATGAAAACTAACTTCTCTACATTCATATTCTCTTTTGGTCAATAAATAGAATTAATTTGTAATATAGTTTGAAGGCATACATAATAAAAACACCAGAATATCACGAGTCATCTCGTGAATAGAAGATTTTATATTATTTTTAAATTCATTTATTTAATAACTAGCTTAACTAACCTGATACTTATGGTGATGCAAATAAGGGGAGACCATTTGTGGTTTGAAACCCCGGTAACGCTTTCTAGTCAGCCTCACTAGCTTCCAATCTCGCTTCTCAAGGGCTGACGACAAATGAAACTGATATGAGACTGTGATTTCAGCCCTCTCAGAGCACAAATAAATGTACGTGACGCAAACCCTACACCACGAATGTGTTCTCTGTATTAAGAGTCTCTGTGCAATAATGTCTGTTCAATTATCCGTATCTACAATTTATTTTTAATTATTGAGTTGGCATCAGATAAATATTCAAGGTATTGCCGATACGCATATCTGAACCAGACAAAAAATGGAGGTAGACCAAACATATGCTAGAAGTATGCGGGATTTTAACTAGTCATCAACGCATACATGAAAACCTGTAGAAATCTGCCTGTCGACACTATTGTAACGGTTCCTGTTTTCTTAGCGATTACATTACATGACTCATTTCATACCATCATAATGCTTGAAAAAATCGACACATTTGAAGAGGTTGACCAATCTTTTTGAACATACTGATAGAATATCTATCACGCTAGTATTCTGGGTTAGCCACTAACTTAGGGATAGAATGGCTGAGCGATTTATATCACACATTTCAAGTCGATTGAGCGTTTCAATTGGTTTCTTCCGTGTGAAGCCGACAATTTCTGAAGTGTAGGACTAAGGTGTTATCGTATTTTTTCGCAAATTCGTTATGCTGAAAACATTGAACTTTAATAACCAAATCGTATTTCAACTAACTCACACTTCATATAGCAACCGAGAATATAATTGATCCGAACTGCATTGGATGTCTTCCATTGACAGAAGATTTTATTACATTTAACATGAAAATATTTTATGAACATTTTTCTAGTGGACATCTCAAAAATGAATTTTTTCAACTATTCATCCAGTTCACGACCGTCGTTCAGTAGTCGGCAGATTTCGTCTTCAAGTTACCTTGACTCACTCCACTATTGAGGACTCCAACTTCTTGTCCTGCATACACAACGAGCTTCTCTGAAGTTTCCTTCGCAAAGTTACTTCTCTGAGACATTTTCTTCGCCTCGAAAGGGGAAAGCCACGGGGCAAAGAACAGAAACAAAATAAATCGAGTGTTAAAAGTTCACACTCAGAATTCACAGACGTCGAGTTCTTGAACAACACGATTTCATTAGGCGCACTTCTCGGAGATATTGCTGATCAATTGTTTTGTGACAATGAACATCATTGAATAGATTTTGTCCATTACATTCCTTGCTGACAACATTTTCTCATTTTAGAGTCCATTGAATATGTTTGAATTGTGTTGTGCATATTTGCATATTTTTTGTATCGGGCAATGGGATGAAATAAAGAAAGTTTTACATACATTTTTCGAAAGAAAAAAATCACACGTTAAATCGGTTGTAATCGATTTTTACTAAATAATTGTCTGAAATGCTTCTGAAAATACTGAATCATGAACTGCAATTACTCTCATAATCCGTGAATTGCTACCCGTTGAGGTCTCAGTCTCCATGAAGAAGCCAGATGTACTCTTTATTGATTTTTTTAATTGATGTTTTCAATGCTGATTGCTGTATAACGAAGTACATGGTGGGTAATATAAATAAAAGACTTCATAGGACATTGTAAGTTAGACTTGAAATAATCTACCAGCCTCGTCGGTTGCGCCCTCATGCCATGCTGCTGCAGAATAATTCCACCGACGGCATCAGACAGTGGCCCTAATTGTGTCTCCATTCGATGGCAAATAAGAGCTGCGTCTATTTACTTCTGTCGACGGCATCAGACAGTGGCCCTAATTGTGTCTCCATTCGATGGCAAATGAGAGCTGCGTCTTGTTACATCCGTCACGGCACTATTCTCCAAATCCCTGAAGACACGTACTGTATGTTGTTTTCTTGGAACCCTTCTATGAAGGCTAAAAGGGTGAGGCGAGAAGAGGAGTAAATCCCATTGTATCCTACAGGGTTGAGGGAAGCTATCTCGAGAAATATCTTGACGAGATTTAGCACAAGACTCAAATTTTGATTTGTTTATTTGGAGTTTAATAAGTAATTTGACAACTTGATATTAATAAAGGACGTTATTAAGCAAACGTTGATGCTGATATTATTGTGATCCTAATTTAGATGAGACATTACTGTAGATAGGAAAAATATGATTGTGTATTCTTTATTTTTCGGTAATATCATGTTTATTTCGTTATGTTTAAATCATTCTCTATCTTTCAAATGAACATCAAGATAATATTATTGTTAATGGTTGAATGATAATATAGTATGTGAGCACCAGTGGCAAATTGAGAACAAGTTCATGACAGAATTGGCCCTCTCCAGTTACACGGTACGAGCCGCACCAGCGACTCTTTGAGAGAAGCCCACCATAGTAGTGTTTTTCAACGCTACCACGGCCATTCCCGACTCCTAATGGCACGACGAAACAGCAGTCGGGTGCTTCCCAATGCCAGCAACACAAAGGATAGGAGAGGCAATAAAATGAGGGCCTTCTTTGGAAAAGAAGACAAGTGGGAAATAGCTTGAAGGTAAGTATTTTATCTTGAATAGTGCAATTCCTACAGAATATCAATATTAGAATAATAATGTTCACCAAGGTAATTGAAATTCTTCGAAGCAAGTCTGCACAAAAAAATTATTTTGAGTGGAATTGTATCGAAAAGTGACGGGTAACTGCACTCCACGTGGTGGTGGTGGTGGTGGTCACGTGGTCATCCACAACATTTGCCCCACAACAAATCGTCCGCAATATTTGCTGAGGCGAATATCTTATGTAACATCAATCGGCAGTGTTTGGAGTTTGAGAGCCTGGTTGTCACCTGGTCATCCACAACATTTGCTCCACATCAAATCGTCCGCAGTATTCGCTGAGGCGATTATCATATTCGCTTTTCCTGTCAGTGATCTATTTGATTTTCAATGTGGTCACACCGATACTGAAATAGTAAGAGATTCTGTTGAGGTCAATATGGCACCAATTTCTAAAATGTGGGACCTAACTGTCAGCCAATCCAATTGCAGACGAGAAAATGGGGACGTTCTGTTTTTCCTTACTTTGAGTAAATTTTGCACTTCTGTCCTGGAATGAGTATGTCTCATCGTCTATTCTAAGTTGTACTAATTGATACATTTCAGAACAGGAAGGTTCCACATGCTCTGATCAAACGGAGTTTCTTTGGAACGTCAATACCGAAATTCAAACTCACCACCACATCTCATTTGTATAACAATGTTATCTAACATTTTGTAACAATATTCGAAGAAAAAAAATCCTTTCCCTCGTGGTGCGAACGGGAGTTTATAATAAATAATTACTGGTGCAAATCCAGAAGAGGCATGACAACCGGCATCAACTTTCACCTCCGTAATTTTCCTCTGTGGCATCCATCAACATGTTGCTAAGTTGTCAATCATTCAAGCCGTCTTATTGCAAAACATTCCTCTAGATTTAGTCTCACCCGAGAAAAAATCTGATTTGCAGATCTTCCCTTAATGTAACTAAAAGGCTCTGAAAAAGTACGTACGTA